>JBBPJY010000880.1:0-11846 GCA_038088975.1 Xerocomus cyaneibrunnescens
TCGATCACGCAATTTTGCTGCAGAGGGATGCCATTGAGCTCACTCCCCATAGTCACCCTCACAAACATACGTATCTTTGCAACCTCGCCAACTCCTACAAACAACGTTTCGAGCGCCTCGGAGAGCTGAGTGACCTCGAGAATGCAATATCTATACAGAGGGAAGTTCTTGGCCTGACTTCCCATGGTCACTCCCATAGGCCTGGACGTCTTCACGACCTCGGTTACTTCTTGTTCATCCGTTTCAAACGCCTTGAACAGCTGAGTGACCTCGAGGATTCAATTTTGATACTCCGGGATGCAGCTGAGCTCGTCCCTCATGGTCACCCTCGGAAACCTGTCGCTTTTGGAAACCTTGGCAACTCGTTCTTTACTCGTTTCAAGTGCCTCGGGGAGTTTAGTGACCTCGAGGATGCCATTTCGAGGCAGAGGGATGCTGTTCACCTCACTCCTCGCGATCATCATTGTATGCCCACCCATCTTAACAACCTCGGCAATTCCCTTGGAGCCCGTTTCGAGCACTTTGAAGATCTGAGTGACCTGGAGGGCGCGATTTCGGCTCTGAAGGACGCTGTTGATCTCACTCCTCACGGTCACCCTGATAAGCCCGCCTGTCTAAACAATCTCGGTCTCTGCTTCAGATGTCGTTTTGAACGCTTCGGAGAGCTCAGCGATATCGAGGATGCAGTTTTGACCCTCAGGGATGCCGTTCACCTTACTCCTCATGGCCGCCCTGATAAGGCCAATCGCCTTAGCAACCTCGGCATCTCCTTCCGAAGTCGTTTTGAGCGCCTCGGAGAGCTCAGTGACCTCGAGGATGCAATCTCGACTGTTAAGGATGCCATTAGCCTCACTCCTTATGGTCACCCACACAAGCCTGGCTATCTTGTCAACCTCGGGATCATCTTCGAAATTCGTTTCGAGCGCCTCGGCGAGCCGGATGACCTCGAGCAAGCAATTTCCTCGTACTCCCATGCTGCTTTGCCCCCCTTCGGCTCCGGTGAAACTCGTTTTCACGCATCACAAAATTGGATATCATGTGCTCGCCGTATACACCACCACTCTCTCCTCCACGCATATTCTGTTGCCGTCGGTCTCCTTCCCCAGCTCGCATGGATTGGTCTCGAACTCGAACACCGCTACTCTAGACTTGCGCAGAGTGCCGAGGTCGTCCGGGAGGCAGCGGCAGCGGCTCTGGATGCAGGTCTCCCTGAAATGGCGGTGGAGTGGCTTGAGCGAGGACGCTCGATCGTCTGGGGGGACATGTTTCAGCTTCGCAGCTCTTATGAAGACTTGTCGTCGACTCATCCTGATCATGCACGTAGACTTCGAGAGCTCTCTGCGGCATTAGACCATGCTAGTGCCACTCGCGAACAGTCTTTGTCTGCATTCATGGAACAAGCGGAAAGTGCAATGCATCGTACGATAGAATCATTCCGACAAGAGGAGGGCAAACACCGTACACTCGCGATCGAGCGAGATAAATTGCTGCAGGAGGTTCGGAAGTTGCCAGGGTTCGAGAAATTTCTGCTCCAGAAGGAGTTCTCCCAGCTCTGTGCTTCAGCGCATGCCGGACCGGTGGTCATACTTAATGCTGCAGAAACCCGCTGTGATGCGTTGATTGTTCTTTCCGATGTGCATAATGTCATTCATGTCCCGCTCCCCAGGATCACTTTCCAGCGATCTGCAGGCCTTTGCAACATGGTGGAGAAATTGCTTGGTCATGCCCGTGTAATACCCTTTGACGAGAGAGTGGGGAAATGTGCGATACAAGGCGGCGTTAGCTGGGAGTCCCTATTATCCGCATTGTGGAAGGACGTCGTTAAACCGGTCCTGGATGCATTGGCTTTTTCGGTGCGTCGTGTCATGTCACCCGAATTTGCGGCTAATTTGTTGATTTGTTGTCATCGAACAGACACCTGGAGACCTATCTCGTATCTTCTGGTGTCCGACCGGCCCATTTGTGTTTCTTCCCATTCATGCAGCTGGTTTATATGGCGCCCAGTATTCGGAACCTGGGTACAAAGTATTCGACTTCGTGGTTTCGTCATACGTCCCCACTCTTTCCATCCTGATGCCGTCGCCAAATCCCATCCATGTCGCAGTACCTGACGACAATCCCCGCCTCCTTTTTGTTCGTCAGCCACCCTCAGATGGCCTGTCCCAGCTACCAGGTGCGGTCACCGAATTAGAATACGTCAAGGCAGTTATTGGGAATTCGTGTCCACCATGCACCACCCTCCTGGAATCGTCTGCTAGAACAGTTGAAGAGGTATTTTCCCTGATGAAAGAGGCCGACTGGGTTCATTTCACCTGCCATGGAATCCAGGATGGTGTGAACAGTGGACTCTGTCTCGCCCATCGACGCCGCTTGAAAGTGCGCGACATCATTCGATTGTCCCGTCCCCGTGGCGGGCTCGCTTTTCTCTCTGCATGTCAGACGGCGATGGGCGAAGAGCATCTCTCTGACGAGGCGATTCACATCGCGGCAGGGATGTTGTTTGCGGGGTACGGAGGAGTGATTGGGACAATGTGGTCGATCAGCGATAAACTCGCGCCTGACGTGGCAAGGGATGTGTATGCGCAACTGTTTCGAAATGGCACTAAGCCCGATTATCGGGAGGCTGCCCGAGCGCTGCACAAAGCCGTTGGTCGTCTTCGAGACAGCAGGCAAGCGTCGTTCGTCACCTGGCTTCCGTTCATTCATGTAGGTCTTTAAGCATTTGTGTCTTCTACGACTACGGTATTGTACGTCTCGTCGTGTATACGGATACATTGATTCGTTCAATCGCACCTTCAAGTTGAAATATAGCATTAACGTTGCCACACTGCCTTGCCAGCAAGAACTTGTTTGCATCGTTGCAAGTGTATATATGCACACGCTATTTCAGCATACCCAACGAGCACATCCCACTTGGCCGGACAAATGATTCGCGCTCCCAGTATCATGACCTCACAAGAACAGCAGTAGTGAATCCGTGATCGCTGCACATATGTAACGTTGAAACATCGACATTCGACACGAAGTCGCAAAGTGGATCTACTGCCACTGCAGTATGAAACCCACTCCCAACAAGGCACACACCCTGCGTCACACAGCAAATCGTGATCAAGAGTTAGTTTCACGATCAGGCAAGTATCCCTGCATACCTTCTACAGATTCACCGACAGTTCTAACACCACACCACATACGCTATAGGGATCCTCCCTTTCCTGCCTACAAATCATGGGGTGAAGTCGGACGAGAGCGCTGGAGGGGCCAACTCGGATCGCTGCTCCCGCTAACCGTCTAGGTGCTGATGCAGATAGCCAGGCACATTGGGTTGGTTAAGCTATCTCCACCGTTACTCTCCTCTTTCCAAGGGGGTTTACTCTTTTTCATGTCGAGATGGAGGAATGTGATTAATCAGTCTGTCTAGTCCTCACAGAAATTAGTATGGTTCAAAGGTCGATACGAAGCGCACAGTCATCTTGCGGTAGTACGGATGTGAACTACCAAGGAAGCCATCACTGGCATTCCATCGACGTCGTTCGCAGCACATCCAACCCGGAGTGCCCACATTGACGACGCATAGCCATTTGCTGATATGACCGCGCTCCAGCAATACCAATCCGATTCCTCCCAGTCCCATCTATCAGTATCGAGAACGACTCGCCGGGGGTAGTCCAAAGCATGATATATGCGTCTATTCGCCCCAGGACAACTGCAAAGCCCCAAGGCTCGCGTTCGGAGGTTGTATGGCGATGGAAGCACTGGCGTGCTCCGCCGACAGATAGAAGTCACCGGTCTAAGTCATCGCGGGTCCTAGCGCAGCCTACATGAGTGATGACTTGGCACCATCCTCCACCGTCTAGAAAATCATATCACGAACTTGAAAAGCGACACCATATCTGTGAATGGACAACGTCGTGCTAAGATCACTGTCCAAAGCGGGACTCTGTGCCTATGTCCGCTGGGTGATTGAAGCGTGTAGCTAAGCTGATATTGAAGAGAGAACTCGTCCCGTGCGATAGTATCAGATCTGTCTGTGAAAATAAGCGCTCCATAAAACACAGTCAGATTGGTTGGATCGCATCGTTGGGGCTCAGATTGAACAGTTCGTGCAGTGAGAGATTAGATCGGTATGATGCTTGTAAACAGCCATTCGGTCAATTGGTGCCATGCAAACTAGAAGTGTCCTTCCGGCCAAACGCAGATAGAGTGTAGCATATGGATCTCGAAGATGCGGTAAAATATGCCTCGTAGGTGGTTTTGCGTTCATCAGTGGCGGCGAACGAGAAGTAAATATGCCTTGTATGCCGGCATAGGGGATCATGGAGCAAATGCGACCTGGCGGGTCATGCGCAGGGACAGGCTACATTTAGCACGAGAGTGCAAGAAACGTCTCCAAAACGGCACTCACTCTGGATCTGTCTTGCTACAGATGGAACGGATTTGTCTGGGAAACAAGGCTCTGGCGCTATTGATCGAGGGGGGACCACACCTTGAATGATAATCATACCCAGATTGATATGTGCGTGCTTTAGAACTATTTTGCATTGACTGATAGGGTCGACATGGCTAAACGATGCGTGGTCACGTGTCGTAAGTTGAAACTTGAATTATCTGCATTCTGTCGACGCGATGCATTGACTTGCCAAGTTTCGAATTCTTTCCTGGCGTCGATCTACGGCTTGAAGATGTTTGCCTTCTTAAACTCACGTCTATCGCCATTGTATCAGGCTCGGATAAATGTGTAAAGAGGATTGCTTGAGGACCACAGCCTCGGACGAAAGAGCAGCGGGGAAAAGCTAAACCCTAGCTACACGCTAGCATGACGCTACATTCGCCCAAGGTACTCGTCACATCGAAATGATCCGTTTATTGGAGACGAGTACCGATGAGACGACCCACCGCAGGGTGTCGATACACTCATTGCCAGCGTTCTGCTTCAAGACTAGCCTCGTGTATGTGTCTTGCCCTTTTCATCCTGCCCCCCC
Source organism: Xerocomus cyaneibrunnescens (assembly GCA_038088975.1). Taxonomy (NCBI): domain Eukaryota; kingdom Fungi; phylum Basidiomycota; class Agaricomycetes; order Boletales; family Boletaceae; genus Xerocomus; species Xerocomus cyaneibrunnescens. The sequence goes on from JBBPJY010000880.1 coordinate 4,980, forward strand.
CGCTTACTCGACAACCCAGCGATGTAGTACCCTGTTCTGCGATATTCGTTTGGTTTGGCAGCCAGATAGGCAACTCTACAAGCACGCCCTACGTTCCTCGTTAGTGCTCAACTCTACTGACTCCTTCCTGCAGTAGCTTGCGCTGGCCCTAGCACGACTCTTCCTCTCACATCGCCGACCAACAAATCTTCTAATTTACTTTTGGCGCGTTCATCGACGCATCGACAAGAAGATCGGGTGCAAGACCCGCGTATGGCTGAAACTCAGCACCCTCATCCGGATCCTTTTTACCATAGCTGGCGGCGTCTCCATCTGGAAGAGCAGCTTGGGCAGCGTCGGAGAAACTACGGAGGCCCTGCATAGAACAATATCCATTCTTTTGTCACCGTTATTGATCAGCGTCAACATGAGCAAGCGTCTTGATACTCAATTCATCATGACTCGCATGTCTGCTGTTGACGCTATGTTCACGTTATCGCTGACGGACTGCCACGTTTTTCCTTTCCCATCGTTCCCCAGCTGGCCTTGCCTTTGTTCACTGCTTTAGTAGTCCTCACCACGACTGGTGCAAACTCATGACCAGCCCTAACCGTTCAATGTTCATCGCTTGATCGCGTCGCGTGATCACAAGATCAAGGCCATTTTTTCCGTGTCTGCCAGCGACCTTGTCAGCCAGGCGATCCTCAACAAAATCAGCCCCGCGGGCACACTCGATTGCGGACGGGTCTACGTTTTGCATCGCCCTCTGGTGGCTTCTCGTTCCTGCCAGGAAAGTCATGTAATACACATGCAACGGGATTCCATCATGCAAGCGCTGGGCGCCACCAGTCCGTGGTTATGTGCTCATGCTCCAGATGAGCCGAACTGGGGTAGTGAGGTGGTCCTCGTGTAATGTATGTGTTAAAATACGGTCTCGGTCTCGGATAAACGACGTGTACGTAGCATGACACAGATGAAATTGAAAACAACTGACGACCGAACACCGTGTCGGATTTGCGAATGCATTAGAGTTATGTATCGATATTACTGCACATACATACTCAGGCATTCCCCCTTTTGTGTCGGACGTATGTCTTCTTTACGCGAGCTTATGGACGAACTAAACGATCTTGTGGTGTTTTGGCGACTTTATTGTATGCTTTGTGGGTGACCATTTCGATTCGGGAGAGATATACAACCATGACACACCAAAATCTCGTTCATGCTGCATTTGGCATCGAAACAACGCCAACACGATAACGGGAAAACTTCGATGCTGCCGTGCACTGCCCTTAGTAGTCGAACCTCACTGTAAAACGTGGACATGGGCATTTCCTGTGGTGCTGTGGAGGCAAGGAGTACTACTAATGCGTCCCCTGCTGCACTCCCCAACAGCTCAGTTTCCTGATCTCAACAGTCATGTCCACTAGTTCGAACACCGACAAAACACGATCACGACCTGAATCAGTGTCGTCTCGTACTACCCCAGACGCAAGCAATCAACTAAGGATGGTGCCGTCAGGTTCCCTGGCTGTGAGTCTCGTGGTCTGATTTCAGGCTAGTGCGCCAACTGACCTGTACTGCAGGATAGCACACCAACGCACGGCGTGTCCAATACCAACACCAGACAGGTGCCAGGGAAATCTCCGGGTACGGAAGTCCAGCCACAGGATGGGCCTTCTTCCCACTTTGGAATGAGCACGGACAGGAGAGACCAACTGATGATTACGAGTAGGAAACTCGTTTCTTCCACACAATTCGCAAGTATTGCTAATAACGATGTAGGCATCCATGCGACAGATGTTGCTCTTGGCCTTAGACGCGTCCCCGCTGGCTTTTATGTCGTGGTGCATCACAGTGGCCTTGAATGGAGAACCGAAAACAAGCGTTCGTCAGTTGATCGCGATATCGTTGAGTGGAGTGACCCGATCCCAATGTAAGAACTCCCTTCTCTAGCTAAGTCTGGTCTTGATGAAGTTTGCAGACCGAAAGATCTGTCGGCCACCGTTCTCATCGAGATATATGCATCGTTCGAATTCAAGCCCACGCTAGGTGCTGGGGAGCAGCTGCGAAATTTGACCATTACTGTGGACCAATTGTCGGATCGCAGTACAAGAAACGTTCGTGAGTGGGACCGAGTTTTGGGCGCAAGAGTGTAGGCCCTGACACCACGACAGCGTTTAGATTTTTCCCAAAGGAAGGCGACGTTATATCCCCGTGTTCATCTATTTTGGTGATTGTCGAACAATGGAACCGCGAGAGCGGTGTCACATCGACGTTGACAGCCCTTGAGCCTCATCGTGTAAGTAGACGATTTGTGGTGACACGATCTTCGTTGATCGATGACCGTCTTTAGTCGACCTCAGAATCTCGAGGCGAGATGGAACAGGCAACAAACCGAGGCCATAATGCTCTTTTGCGTTACCAAAAGCACGGGGGAAAATGTGACTTAGAGCGTTCTATTGAGGAGTTTGAGCAGGCGCTCAGTGTCTGTCCACTGGACCATCCATGTCGTGGGGCGGCTCAGTCAAACCTGGCGATGGCCAAATTCGCCCTGACTCAGGGTCAGCACACGGATACCTTTCCATCTCTTAGCTTGTATCACGGTGCACTCGATGCGCGTCCTGTTGGCCACGCCGACCGTCCTTCGACATTGATCCAGCTGGCCACGGTCCATTTGGCACAATTCGAGAAGTCAAGGGATGGTGTTGAATGGACATGGGCCGAGGCATTTCTGCATGAAGCTATGAAACTCGGTCCTGAAGGGAGTCACGAGTACCATGCTGCGAGGTTCATGCTCCAACTGCATACGGGACGTAGAGAGAGCCCTACGCAACTGGATGGCGCACCTTTGGTCGAGCAGGATTGGACATCGCTCTTAACGGATGAGGAGCTAGGGACTTTAATCGAGCAGTTCTTGCATCGCTTCCAACGATTTGGGGATCTGGCCGACCTGGAGCAGGCGATCGCACTTTTGAAGGAATTTCTCAGGATTATGCCGCTTTGGGACGAACTGTATCATTCGGGACTGGGGAACCTCGGTGGGGCGTTATTTGAGCGATTCAAACACCTCAGGGAGCTCGGCGACCTGGAGGATGCAATTTCGACACTGAGGCATGCTGTTGAGCTTATTCCGCATAGTCACCCTAACAAGCCTGCCCATCTTGGCAATCTCGGTAATTGCTTCAGAATTCGTTTCGAGCACCTCGGAGAGCTGAGTGACCTCGAAGAAGCGATTTCTGTGCTCGGGCTTGCTATGACTCTCACTCCTCATGGTCACCCGGCCAAACCTGCCTGTTTTGGCAACCTCGGTAGTGCCCTCAGAAGTCGTTTTCAGCGCCTTGGGGAGCTGGGTGACCTCGAGCAGGCAATTTCTGTGCTCAGGAATGCTGTTACCCTCACTCCTCATAGTCACCCTGGCAGGCCCAGCCATCTCAACAATCTTGGCAGCTCCCTTACTGCCCGTTTCGAGCGCTTCGGGGAGCTGAATGACCTTGAGGAGGCAATCTCAAGACAGAGGGCTGCTGTTGAGCTCACTCCTCATGATCACCCCGACAAGCCTGGCCATCTCAGCAATCTTGGTAATTCCTTCAGAGCTCGTTTCGAGCGCCTCGGAGAGCTGAGTGACCTGGAGGCCGCAATTTCGACACTGAGGAATGCTGCTGACCTCATACCTCATGGTCACGGTGATAAGCCTGACTATCTTGGCAGTCTTGGCAACTCCTTCATAACTCGTTTTCAACGCCTCGGAGAGCTGAGTGACCTCGAAGATGCAATTTCAATGCTCAGGAATGCAGTTGACCTCATTCCCAGTAGTCACTATCACAAGCATGTCTATGTTAACAACCTCGGCGCCTCTTTCTTTCTTCGTTTCGAGCATCTGCAGGATCTGAGGGACCTGGAGGAGGCGATTTCAACGTTCAGGCATGCTGTTGAGCTCACACCTCACGGCCACCCTAACAAGCCTGACCGTCTTAACAACCTTGGCAGCTGCTTCGGAACCCGTTTCCAGCACCTTGGAGAGTTGAGTGACCTCGAGGAGGCAATTTTGATGCTGAAGAATGCTATTCAGCTCACTCCTTGTGGTCACCCTCATCGGCCTGCCTATCTCAATAACCTCGGGAGTTTCTTCAAAACTCGTTTTAAGCGCCTCGGGGAACTGAGCGACCTCGAGGAGGCAATTTCGATGCAGAGGGATGCTATTGGGCTCACTCCCCATGGTCACCCTCACAAGCATGTCTATCTTAGCAGCCTCGCAACCTCCCTTAAAACTCGTTTCTTACGCCTCGGAGAGCTGAGCGATCTCGAAGATGCAATTTCGATGCTCAAGGATATTATCGATGAGACTCCCCATGGTCATCCTCACAGGTGTGGCCTTCTTAACGATCTCGGCTACTTCCTGTTCATTCGATTTGAGCAACTTGGGCAGCTGAGTGACATCGAGGGCTCAATTTCAACGCTCAGGGATGCTGCCGAGCTCGCTTATGGTCATCCCCGGGAACCCGTCTGTCTCAACAACCTCAGCATCTCCCTCAAAGCTCGCTTTGATCGCCTCGGGGAGCTAGATGACATCGAGGATGCAATTTCGAGGCTCAGGACTACTGATCACCTCACTCCTCACAATGATCCTGGCATGCCCACCGTTCTTAACAACCTCGGCAATTCCTTCACAACTCGTTTCGAGCGCCTTGGAGATCTGAGTGACCTTGAGAGCGGGATTTCAATTCTCAAGGATGCCATTGATCTCACACCTCACGATCACCCTGACTTGCCTGTCCGTTTGAACAATCTCGGCCACTCTTTGAGAACTCGTTTTGAGCGCCTCAGAGAGCTCGGGGACCTCGAGGACATGGTTTCTACTTTCAAGGACGCTGTTCAGCTCACTCCTCACAGCCACCCTGAAAAGCCCGGTCACCTTAATAACCTTGGTGTCTCATTCAGAAGTCGTTTCTTACTCCTTGGGGAGCTGAGTGACCTCGAGGGTGCAATTTCGACTCTGAAGGATGCCGTTGGCCTGACTCCTTGTGGTCACCCTCGCCAACCCGGCTATCTCTGCAACCTAGGTGCCTCTTTCGCCGATCGTTTTGAGCTTCTCGGCAAGTCAAGTGACCTCGAGCAGGCAATTTCCTCGTACTTCCATGCTGCTTCCTCCCCCTTTGGTCCCATTTGCATTCGGTTTCGTGCATCACAATATTGGATATCATGCGCTCGCCGTATACACCACCATTCTCTCCTGCATGCATATTCTGTTGCCATCAACCTCCTTCCCCAGCTCGCATGGATTGGTCTCTCTCTTGAACACCGTTACTCCGAACTCACACAGGGTGCAGATGTGGTGCGAGAGGCAGCAGCAGCAGCACTAGATGTGGGTCTCCTTGAAACCGCAGTGGAGTGGCTTGAGCGAGGTCGCTCGATCGTCTGGGGGGACATGTTTCAGCTTCGCAGCTCTTATGAAGAGCTGTCATCCGCTTACCCTGATCATGCGCGTAGACTGCAGGAGCTGTCTGCAGCATTAGACCACGCTAGTGCCACTCGTGAACGGTCTTTGTCTGCGCTCTTGGAACAGACTGAAAGCACCGTGCATGGTGCGACAGAGTCCTCTCTACAAGAGGCAGACAAGCACCGCACTCTCGCAATCGAGCGTGATAAATTGCTCCGGGAGGTTCGGAGGTTGCCTGGCTTCAAGAACTTCCTGCTCCAAAAAGAATTTTCCGAGCTCCGTGCTTCAGCACACTCCGGACCTGTGGTCATACTTAACGCTGCAAAAACTCGCTGCGATGCGCTAATTGTTCTTTCCGACGTGAACAATGTCATTCATGTTCCCCTCCCAAAATTCACTTCCAAGCGATCTGCAGGCCTTCGCAACATGGTGGAAAAGTTGCTTGGTCACGCCCGCGCCATACCCTCAAGGGTAGGGAAAAGTGCAATACAAGGTGGCGTTAGCTGGGAGTCCCTCCTATCTGCATTGTGGAAGGACGTTGTCAAACCGGTCCTGGATGCATTGGCTTTCTCAGTACGTCATGTCACGTTACCCGAATTCGCAGCTAATCTGTTTATTGGATGTCACCAAACAGATATCAGGTGACATATCGCGGATCTTCTGGTGCCCAACTGGCCCGTTTGTGTTTCTCCCTATCCACGCAGCCGGTATCTATGGTACCCAGCATTCGCAGCCCGGGTACAAGGTGTTCGACTTCGTGATTTCGTCATACGTCCCTACGCTTTCCATCCTTACGCCGTCGCCCAATCCAATCCCTGTTGCAGTACCTAGTGGTAATCTGCGCCTCCTTTTTGTTCGTCAGCCATCCTCGGATGGCCTGTCCCGACTTCCAGGTGCAGTCACCGAGTTGGAACACGTCAAGGCGGTGATCAACCATTCACGTCCAGCATCCACCACCCTCCTGGAGTCCTCTGTCGGAACAGTTGAAGAGGTGTTTTCCTTAATGGAGGACGCTGACTGGGTCCATTTCGCATGCCATGGAATTCAGGATGGTGTGAACAGTGGACTCTGTCTTGCCCATCGACGCCGCTTGAAAGTGCGTGATATCATTGGACTGTCCCGTCCCCGTGGTGGGCTCGCTTTTCTCTCTGCATGTCAGACGGCGATGGGTGATGAGCGTCTCTCTGATGAGGCCATTCACATCGCGGCAGGGATGTTGTTTGCGGGGTACGGAGGAGTGATTGGGACGATGTGGTCGATCAGCGATAAACTCGCGCCTGACGTGGCGAGGGACGTGTATGCGCAACTATTTCGGAATGGCACCCAGCCTGATTACCGGGAGGCTGCACGAGCACTGCACGAAGCCATTGGTCGTCTTCGAGACAGCGGACAAGCGTCGTTCGTCACCTGGCTTCCGTTCATTCATGTAGGGCTTTGAAAATCTCTAC
>JBBPJY010000882.1:0-11823 GCA_038088975.1 Xerocomus cyaneibrunnescens
GAGGATTTCTAGCAGTAGAGGCGATTAATGAAGCAAAGATTTGTCTAGCATCAAGGGTCATGCTGTCCTCTGTTACAGGAATCATTGCAAGGCCATCCTTGACCTCTTGATCATCATGCTCTTCAGCAAGCTGTAGGATATCAAAGAGGGTCTCAAAAAATAGAGATGCACATGAATGAAAATAAACCTGCATGACCTATCTTGGTGCACTATAAACATTCCTCCATGGAGTCTATCAATCAATTGGGCAGCTGTGGTTCAAACATCCCATGTCTTGGCATAACAAATTTCAGCAATCAGGTGAACAAATCACTTGATGTGCTTGTTCTCCCAGTTTAGCTGGAATATTTGCAAGCAAGCTGTGTGCAGCATTTACACCTCCAATAATGAGAGCTAATTGACAACATGTTCACACACCACTTCACCATATATCTGGTGACAACCAAGGTGTGTGAGTGGTCACCTGCAATGATTGGCTTAATTCTGAGAACAAAGAAGGATGAATGCTACATCAACATCTACTTTGCAATGAGCAGGGTTTCCTTGTGTGGCCATGCCTTAGCAAGTGGTCAAGAAGTAGCACAAAGGCTTGATTGCAATACATTATGATTGAAAAGAACTTCACAGATCTTTGTTTTGACAGCATCAAGTGAATACTTCCCAGTGGCCTGCAGGAAGTCTATGACATCCTTGGTACCTTGATCATAAGATTTTTGGCTAAGGAACTTGAAGAGCAAAAAGAAAACGAGCAAACTGAGGATCTTTCTGTCCTCTAACATATGAATTACAGGGAAATCATATTTTATTGCCAGGTCCTCACTCAGTTTGGGAGGTCATGCAAGTCCAAAAACCAGGGACATGAAAAGAGGAAAGTTTGAAAACATGAAAATTGACCATATCTAAGTTTGCATTGCTGTGATTGAGTGGCATAACTCAGTGGAAGTTGTCTGCACAAACACAACTACGACTTATTAAGTCTTCAAGAGTTATGGTAGTGTTGAAACTTACCAAGATGTTCGGGTTGAAATATGTTAGACTGCAGATACTTGTAGCCACTATTGTATTAGAGAGGTAATGTGTACTAACCTGCAGGATACTTGTAGTCACTAAGTATCCTAAGGTGGCTACTAGTCCGATGTAACTATTTGCTTATGTAAGCATGAAAGCGTAGGTAGTCAATAATTCCAACAAAATAGACCCGCCTCCGGCTAGGTAGAGAGATTTGGGCTGTTGGGTACATAGTTTCAAGTAACGGGCTTCCAATTCGAAATGCTTCACACCTAGCTATGTTTAGTTCCATGCGAGCACTGTCCATTTGATTCGACAACCAGTCTTGCGACGGACCAGCGTAGTGGAAGCCCACCGTGGCTAATGGCGGGAACACTGGCAAGATCTGTCGGAAAGAACTAGACCAAGATCTATAAGGCTACTATGAGGTGCGGGTACAAGGGTCAACTGTCCTATCTCTGCGAGGTGCGGCGAGATATATAGTGTACTACACGTGATCTGTATGCCAATGGGCTTACACGTAGGACCGTAACAATGTGTAAACAAAACCGTGGCAACATGATCGACTCTTGATGCGCAACTCCGCGTGACCTATCAACTGTCACTACTACCGGCTGCCGGCAGGAGCGCGATTTCTTCTCTTCATTCAATCTACAAAGACTCATGGAATGAGCAATCAACGCGGTAGCTCCATAAATTGCCTTCCATCCTGCTTCCGTCATCCCGACGAGACGGCCTCACTTTTGCTTGATAGAGCATGGATCTCACAAGGTATCCTCAGAGGCGTCGCCCATCAAATGGAGAGAAATGCACACTCTCTTTCTTACTCCTGCTGAACCATTGACCGGACTCCGGGACAGCCTATGCTCGACAGCCGAGGCCTCTGATACACGATTGATCAGAGAGCTCAAGGAAGTCAGGGAAGCCCATACAAATTACTTGGGTCAGTTTTTTTAACTACAGGACAAAATGGACACCCTGATGCAGTATGGCGTACACCATACCCAAACGATGCAACACTCGTGGTCGATTGCAAAATCACGGGTGGTGAACTCAGCGTCCTATGGAACTAGGGTATGATGTTCAAGAACAAAAGCACAGATAAGTCTAGCACAGTGATACCGGCATGAGAGCAAAACAAAGGGTAAGCTTAAGTGACTTTGGAGAGGAAATGCGTTCGACTCTACGTAATGTTAACAATATCTCCAGGATCAGGCCTCGGGACCATCTGCTCAGTTTTCACCAGACTAGAATCTTGGACTAGAAACCTCGGGTGGACCACCACCTAGAACTGCTCGGAAGCTAGAGCATGTAAGTAAGCAGGTCGGTAGAAGCATCTTTGTCAAGGTGAAAATGTCCGCCAGTGGTCCACGCTCACAAGCAGGTCAGTGGTCCATTGGCCACTGAAATATTGACAGGTTTGACCATATCAAAGGCACTGTCGTTCTTGCCTCTATACCAAAGTTCAATTCGAAGGATTCGGCTGCACAGCACTGGTCACGGTGGACGTTATCTAGTCAGAGTCCTACCAATTTGTTTGTATTAGTTGGAATCCAGATTAGTCCATCAAGATGCACTCGCGTTCGTGCCGCAACTTGAGTATACAAGTATGTGAGTTGGGCACGGTATGGGTCTCTGGGGGACCAGGCGCACCGAAAGACCGTCGACGGTTGGGCGATTCTCATTATTGATGGTTGCGTGTCTCTAAATTATATGTACACGTCGAAGACTGTAACGGCAAAGTATCTACTGGTATGAGTATATGACATCCGCTCATTATGCCTGGATTGCTTCTCCATTAAGCTGACCTGCAGGCGATTCAGACGGCCCAGATTCCTCAGGCACGACACCATTGACAGGCACAGGTGCGGCAATGGTGTTTTTGCCCTTTCTTGGTGGTGGCGGGTGGCATGCCTTTTCCTGCAGGAAAAAAAAAACGTCAGCCTTGCAACACTACAAACTCAAGCTAGACGGGTCTCACTGTTTCTTTTTAGTCTCCTTGTTCGCGTTTGGATCCAGGTACGTGAGCTGCTCAATCCACTGCTACTCCTCGTTGCTTTGGAACGTCACTCGAATCGGCTCCAACTTCAAACTGATGATCGCGTCCCTCGCGCTCGCCTTGAGGTCTCCAGGATGGATCTTCTTTGCTGCAAAGCCGTCCTCTAGTTCCTGGTATGTCTTGTGATGGCGCGGTCCCCCACCTTTTTCTCACACGATCGTAAACACCGTCCACTCGGGTGCGTTGTCTGCTGCAAACGGCTATTGCGACCCCGTCGACTCCTTACCCTCCTCCTTGCCCTTGCCTGTGTCCCACGCAACTGCTCGAGACGCGTCTCACTGATGGGCACTAACACCACCTTGACGAATGCGAGTAGTCCATTCTCGATTGCGCTCCATTCTTAACAAAACGCCTTCTTGACCCTTCGCTTTACCGCTTCCGGTGAGTCCAAGAAGTCAATCATGGATTCCGGGTCCGACGACGACATCTTACCTCCCATCAGACCCAGTACCATCGGACTCATTAGGTGTGCTCGCTTGGCGTAGCTCAGCTTTAGCAAGACCCGTTCAGTGTAGATGATAATTTTGCACTATTTCCATACTAAAAACGAGTCAGATCGGAATCAAACCACCCATCCAGCACCGCCCGAGATGATCCCGAAAACCCTGCATCTGATCCACACCACCAAACTGAAAATTGACACCGAGATGCTCCTCATTGAGCACTTGCGACCCAGAGTAGATCAGCCTGCTCAACAGTGGGCTCGTGACCTGCTTCGCCACCTCCGATCCCGCATTTTTACACCGTATTTCGTTATGATCGTGCAGAACTTGTAGCTGTCCAGATTGTACTCCTTTGAGAGCTCGAAGTTGGAGCCGCAGTCAAAGATCCGTTTCGTCGTGGGTATGGAGAGCGAGGTAAACACAGTACAGGGGACAAATTCGTAGCACTTTGTTTGGTATGCGACAAGGTCAAGGGTGTTGAAACATAGTGGAATGGTCATTGTGTACTTACTTGATAGTAGAGTTGGTGAGGTTGCTAGATGCACATATGTGTTCTGGTTCAAGAGTATTATTCAAACTCAGCACTTGAGTTTGTCTTATATAATGCTACATGCTTATGTAAGCAACATATTATAGGCATGAAGTGCAGCTGTAGTGTGCACATTCAACACTCCCCCATGTTTTGTACACAAATTAATAAAAACATAGATGAGAATGAAGCACTTATGAGGATGGACTGTCATGGAAGACTAGGCCAAGTTGCAATCAGAATTTCTCAAATTTGATCCTGCCTAAGTTCTTAGTGAATATATTGGCAGGGTTCTTGGAACCTTCAACATAAAAGATCTCAATCAACTTCTCTTTGACAAATTCTCAGATACTGTGCCAGCAAATATCAACATGCTTACTGTGGCTTTCAGTAACTGGATTAGATACCATAAATATGGAGCCTTGATTGTCTCCACAGAGAGGGATTGGTTTTAAATTGTATCTGAGTTCCTTGAACATTGAGTGAATCCATACCAACTGTCAGCTACAATCAAACAAAGACACATACTCCACTTCAGTGGAGGAGTAAGCTACTTGGTCTTGCTGGTGGGTTTTCCAAGAGAAAGTGGCATTAGCCAGCTTCACTACCCAACCAGTCTGAGAGTGTCTAGTATTGGGATCAGATCCCCAATCTGAGTCCATGTGTGTGATTAATCCTGCCTGGGATTTTCCATCAAAAACAAGGGAATAATTCCTAGTACCATTTAGGTACTTGCATATATACAATGCCTTGTTGAGGTGATCCCTGGAGGGGTTTGTACTTTGCTTTGCAAGTGCTGTGACTGCATAAGCAATGTCTGGACATGTACCCAGGGTTAGGTACAGGAGAGAACCAATCACCATTTGGTACTGGGATTGTAGTTTGGGGTCAATGGAATCAGTGTTTGAGATAGGGTAATAACCCTCAGGCAAAGGGGTGGTTGCAGATCTGGCATTTATAATTCTGCAGCACTCAACAACTTTCAGTAAATAGTCACATTGATCAATTAAGATACTGTGACCTGATCATTGAATGCACATATGTAGGAATTCCTTAGCTGGGCCAAGATCTCTGCATTCCCATTTCTTCATAAATAAACCTTTAATCTCATCTACAATCTCCTTGGTGGGACAACAGAACATGGCATCATTGACATAGACAATAGCAACAATTATAGAAGTGTGCTTCTTCCAGTAAGGAATGAGTCCAGCATCAGACTTGAGTTGTTCAAAGCCAAGTTCTTTCATGGACTCATTAAGAGTCTCCCACCAGGCAAGTCCAGCTTGTTTAAGGCCATATAGGGCATGTCTTAGATGGAGAACTTTAGTCTCTTGCCCTGGGACTTTGAAACCTTTGGGTTGCTTCATGTAGATCTTGGCATCTAGCTTTCCATAAAGGTAAGCTGATCAGACATCAAGTGCCTCAATATGCCAATTATTAAGTGTGGCAAGCGCTAGCATCAGCCACATGGTCTCAAACCTTACAACAGATGAGAATATTTGGTTGAAATCTACTCCCTTGATCTGGGAGAAGCATTTTGCAACTAAATGTGCATGCTTGCGACTGTCTGGTTTAATGTCAAATACCCAGCGGTTGTCTATAACCTTCTGCCCTTTAGGTGGGTCTACTAGTTCATATACTTTTCTTTCATGAAGCATATCAAGCTCATGTTGACATGTGGCTTTCCATTCCTCTTTATCTTTAGTTGATAATTTAGAGATGTCCTTGTAGGTCCACTCTCATACTGGCTTGGACTCTGCAGAGGTTGTGCCATGGTGTATCACCTTGGACATTAGGTGTGCCATAAAATCAGCTCCCTCTTCATGACATAGTTGGTCAACATCTGCCTTGGAATTAGCAGGAGACAAAGGTTGTGGGGCATTTGGTACACCAGGTGTGTTGGGAAGATTGCCAGGCATCTGATGTGCAGGCTCAGCAGGATGCAACAAAGGTCCTGGTTCTCTGACAATGTCACACCACCAGGATGGTTTATCTGTATTGCACTATTGATTCATGGGGTGTTGGTCATCACTGTACATGTTGTCAGGCCTTGTGGGCACACAATGTTGCCTTTGGGATTGCCTGGGAGGTGGTGGAACAGCAGGGGGACCAGGTGGTTAGTGCCTAGGGGGCATAACAGGTGGTTGAGGTGGTTGAGGAACAGAAGTGGGAGGAATGGGGGCTTGTGAAGAAGGTAGACTGGAGAGGTCATCCAGAGGCGGAATAGGAGGAAAGTCCATTTGTGAGACCTTATTTGTCTTTTCTGGTGGTGCAACAAGTTTTTTTGGTGCAATAGAGAGTTTCTATTTAGTGGTACACTTTGGGAAACATTGTTCCTCAAAGATTGCATGGGCAGAAGTGAAGACAGTGTTGATGGTACACATGAAAATGTAATTTACTTCCATGCCTGGAGTAACTCCAATGTGAACCATAAGTTCAGCCTTAGGTGCCAGTTTATTATCACAAGTTTTCAGAGGGACATGCATGTAGGTGGCACAGCCCCAGACTTGGAGATAGCTAACATCCAGTAGGGAGTTGTATAGCATTTCAAACAGTGTTTTACCATTGAGCTGGGCCATAGGTGTACGATTGTACACATGGGTTGTGTGGGTGAAGAAAAATTCCCACCAACTGTCAGGGGTGCAGGCATCATACCACATCAACTCTGACTTATCTGAGAAAGTTCTCATGAGCCTTTCAGCTCTTCCATTTTGCATAGGTGTATGGGGTGCAGATTGATAAATCACAATCCCCTGCTCCTTGAGCATCACGTTGAAAGCTTGGGATTTGTATTCTCCCCCAGCATCAGATATTCATCCTTGTACTTTTGCCTTGAATTGTGTTGAGACAGCTTTAAGAAGTGCCAAGTAGCAGTCAAGGCATCATTCTTTTGTTTAATAGCTACAGTCCAAGCAAATGATGAATAATCATCAAGGAAAGTAATAACATATTGATAGTGCCTATAAGACTCTATCAGGAAGGATTTCAGATCTGAGTGGATCAGCTTGAAAGTGTGTTTAGTGTAACACTCAGTAGGAGGGAAACTCCTGTTAGACATCTTGCCTTTAATACATCCAGGGCATACTGGATCTTTGGATGAGACTGAAATGTCAGGGAAGCCTTTAGTATGCTTCTTAGCCTGACATAGCACATCTCTAGAGGAATGGCCAAACCTTTTATGAATAATGTCAAAGATAATATAACATATGATGGTGCTTTTATGATTGTGGAGGGGTAGGCCTTGGAGTGTATATAACATATGGAAAATATGTCCAGCCTCAAAGGAGGCAAGCAAAGTTCCTTCTCCAAATAACATGTTAAGATGAGAGCCTGTTTCTTCAACACAGGCACTGTTCTGAGGCAGCTTGCCCATTGAGACAAGGTGTACACCAGAGTTGGGAATGTATTCAACATCACTTAAGAACAGGATCTTCACCTGCTTTTCAGCATTCTCCCAGCACACAAGCACTTGTCCAAGTGCCTCCATGTAAATCATATGGGCTGTGGTGGACACTGGGATGTGTTTATCACCTTTCAGCTTAATGTATTTGACAAAATCCTCCATAAATGGAGTATAGTGCATTGAAGCACCAGAATCTAAGATCCAAATGTTGTTGTCCTTAGAATGTCCACATTTACATGGACCTTTGCCTTGCTTGCACTGTCAGCAGGCCTTGCAGCCTTTCTTTCCTACTGCCTTACATGCACACTCAGACTGTTTGGTGGCACAAGATATATTATGTGCTACTACAGGAAGTGCAGTATGTACTTCTATGATACTACATGAGGTTGGTGAATCACAAACTAGAAGTTCAAGCAAAACATTGTCAGCCTCAGTCCATGTAGATGTAGGAGAAAATACATATGACATTGCAAAATTGTCAGGTAAAATTGGCCCTGGCTTTCCCAGGCCCAGGACATCAGCCAGTTCAGCATCCAGGTCACTTCCATAGATGTCAATGATATCATCATCATCCCAGGAGGTGGTGGGTGGCACTGAAATCTCCTTCTTCTTGGAGCAGCATATTTGCTTGCATTTCTGAGCCAGCTGTTCCTCCTTGTTTGAATCTGGCTGCTCTGCCATGAAGTCCATGAGGGCAGTGGTGGTGGTCAGTGTCAATGGTGTGGATTCACTCTGTGGAGGATTGGATGCTGAGTCATTTGGTGAGGGTGAAAGCTTGTTGGATCTGAAGATCCATGGAAGGGCCATAGGAACCCTGGTAGAGTTGCACACTTTGGTGCATGGCAAGGTGGGGGTCTGGGAATGATGATGGACTGGAGGTATGAATGATGTGGGGGGTGATGGTGACAGAGGTGACCTCTACTGTTGCATTGGCTTGAGCCTTACCCTTGCCCTTTCCACAGTGCAACTTCTTCTTTAGTTTCTCCTCCTTTTTATTGGAGGAGCCCAAAAGCTTCTGCTGCTGAAAGGTGGTCTTGGTGCCCTTCACCTTCATAGTGGAGATCTTATTCACTTGCTGAGCAGGCTGCTTACCCTTAGAAAGGGAGTACTGCTCTCAAGCAAGAACAGTGGCAATATGAATCTCCATGACAGTTGGATTCTTCAGCTTTCCAGCCATGTCCTTCTGCTGCATGAGCATGTGGGCCACCATCTCCATGGTGGGCAGAAGCTTGGCAAGAACAATCATCACCTGGATCTTATCTGTAAAAGTATATCTGGTGTCTTTCAGCTGGGTGAAACAGTTTTCAGCCTTGTTCAAGGTGAGAGCTGGGTGTGAGGATGAAGGGATGGAAACATCTAAGAGCTCTCAAAAGAGCAAGTATGTGCCTGAGATGGACACAATGTCAAACTCTTTCTTGAGCATGGCAATAAGGGCTGTGGTGTCGCTATTTGTGAAACAGTGGCAGAGGGACTCAGTCATCATGAGATGGATGTTGCCAACAATGGTATCATTACCTTTCTTCTAGGTAACCCAGAACTGAACTTCCTCCAACTTGGAGGATGAGGTGGGGAGAAATAGGGCAGTTGCCAGGTCCAAGACCCAGGCAGAACCAGTGGCCTTAATGAAGGCCTCCATAAAGGGCCATCATGAGCACCAGTTGGTGCTGTTGAAGGTGGAGACCTTAAAACCCTTGGAAGCAGTGGACATATCTATACAAAGTGTCAGCAAAGTTGTGAGCAATGGTGAAACATACTGGCATAGTCTCCCCCTACTCCTGACATTGATCAAGTTGTGTGCAGAACACAACAACAATGATCTGACACCAGTGGATACAGGCTGGTTGTGACACCTTCTGCATGATCAGCTTTCAGGTGCATTGCTGTACACCATCCACTAAGGCATCTGGCAATTGTGGCTCACAATGAGCAACAGTGTGTGCAGCTTTTTACAGCACACAATGTGTGCATCATCAGGGCTCATAACCTGTTGAAACATAGTGGAATGCTCATCATGTACTTACTTGATAGTAGAGTTGGTGAGGTTGCTAGACACACATATGTGTTCTGGTTCAAGAGTATTATTCAAACTCAGCACTTGAGTTTGTCTTATATAATGATACATGCTTATGTAAGCTATATATTATAGGCATGAAGTGCAGCTGTAGTGTGCACATTCAACAGAGGGGTGCCCTGAAGTTGTTGAGGAATGCATAGATGAGCACATATAGTAAAAGACAAGAATGAGTAGGCATTCTTTTCTGGTAATTGAGGTAGGGTCAAACATACCAGTGCAGAGAACTGCTACAATACCACTGGAAGCCCACTATGGCTAGTGGTGGACACACTGGTGAGATCAGTCAGGAGAGACTTAGGCCACTGTCATATCCATCCTCTGACCCCTACATTGCCCCCTCCAAACCATCTCCAGCCACCTCCACCCTCACTACATCTGTATCCTTGTCTGCTCTTCCATCCTGCATCTTGGAGTTCTGTCACTTGTCATCAGAGCACCCCTATATCATTCCAGGCATGTCAGGACTTGTCATTCCTTGTGTTTGACAGGTGTCATGCAGAGTCAGTTGCCATTGTATCACTTTCATACATTCCCCTGCTTTCTGATTGCACCATGTGCTCCTTTCTCTTGACACTTACATGTTTCATCTCCTTGCCTACCATGTTTCACCTTACCTTCTCTGTATATAAACCTTCATATGTCCTGTACTATTCCTCAGTATGAATATTGACTAAATCCAACTAAATTCCCCCCTCCTCATCATCCCTCCTTCCCTCCTGTCCCTATCCCCATCCTTCTAGTCTGATCTCCAAAATACAAGGACCCAGACCTATACAAGGGTGTGACCTATAAGTCTTATGCTGATGTCCTCTCTAAGTTTTCCATTCCAACTCCATCTGTCAGACCTCCAGTCCCTCTCCATCACTGACCCCTTGTGCCCCCAGTACCCACTGTGCATCTCCAACTGGAGTTGGCATGGAGATCCCAGGGATCCAATAGTTGACTCATTGATTTGACAGCCATGATCTATACAGTACAGGTACTACATGTGACTTGCATCACAAAAGTTGAGAATCCATGAGAATCTATTCTTATATAATATAATGTGCCCAGGACCAGTATTACTTGTCAGGTTTTGTCGATATTATTTTACATTGTCAAGATTCTCCCTTTCCTGTCTGGAACCAGACAAGTTGAACAAGTACCGTAATTCTGATAGCTCATGACAATAGCTTATATTCAGGGATCACTAGACAGCATGAAAACATGGATCAATTTTCTGATATTACATTCTAATTCATGCATACAAAGCAGTCTGATGACAAGATAGTATAATAGTAATAGTAGCAGTATGAGTACTGTACGTACTGAAAACCCACGAAAAAGTAGAATAATACACTTGTGTGCAAAATGAGTGGTGAGCGGTGATACAAATGCTAACTGAAGACACGCAGAATTGACGAGAGCAAATGAAACATCTAAGTTTGTACACTGTGCGAGAATGAAGTGATAGCGTGTGATACTCTAACCATCCCACCCACATGTTAATGGGAGTGAATCAGGTAATAATGAGGTACCTACCTCCCGAGTTTCGAAGAATATGCATTGGCAGTTTCTTGTGCAGTCGGCTGGTATCACTGCCCCTCGTCTCATTCACAACCTCGTTGATCTGGAAACCCGTTATCTGGCTATTGAGCATTGAGTATATGCACCTTTTTAGGACAGTCCTGAGGCTTGTCGAGTGTGAGACATCATTGATGAGAATTTTGCTGGGGACCTTGTGCTACCAAGTCGGACTGGTACTCTAGTGTCTGACCCATCCTCATCAGTGTCTCGCCTGTCAGCAATCAGTCTGGGAGTATCGTGACCCGTAGTACCTAATAAACTTACCCTCTGTCGTGTTTTTTTACCTCTGTTTGATTTAGTTGATGTATCGTCCTTGGTACATTATGATGGTTTGTCGTCATAGGACGCAGGAGAAGTGGAGCACTTGCTGCCACTGGAGGACATGGGCGATGGTAGTGGTTAGAGTCCAAGATAGGCACAGTTCTAATCACTGTGATCTTAATTGTAAACGTGGGAAATTTACTGGCCTGCAATTGACTTCAACTGGGTCATCGCTCAAGCGCTCGCTCATCACGCCACAACACGACGCCACAATATCGAACAACGGGGACGTGACGAGCACCTCGACGCCACAATGATGAAGACGAAGACGTGACGACGGGGACATTTGCAGCGCCACGACACTACGACGGCGAAGACGACGACGACGGGATGTGGCCAATGCCACAATGCCACAACGGCGAAGATGACATGACGCCAGTGCCACGATATTGCGATAGCAAGGACGAGGATGAGGACATG
>JBBPJY010000886.1:0-11806 GCA_038088975.1 Xerocomus cyaneibrunnescens
AAAGCGGAACGGGCGGACGCGCGCGTTAGCGGACGCTGTCGTCCAAATATGGTAAGTTAGTGTAAGTACGAGAAATGTGGCTAAGTATGTACTAGTAGACAGGATGATCTCCAACACACCCCCTCAGACTGGTGCTAGTGAGAAACGAGCAAGCATGGTCTCATGCGGTTTGCACGTGAGTGGTTTCGTGAGTCCATCGGCGAGCATGTCGGCCGTTGGTACGTGCGTGATCCCGAAAGTTCCATCTTCAACACGTTTGCACACGAAATGGAATTGGGTGCCGATGTGGCGACTTTGACCATGGAAGCGGGCTTCCCGCGCGAGTGCGATGGCGGCAGTGTTGTCGGAGAAGAGGTCAGTGGGTGGTGGTTCATCTCCACTGTGCATTCCTATGTCCTGGGTGATGTAGCGTAGCCACAGGCCTTGTTTTGCACAGTGTGCAAGGGCGACATATTCAGCTTCACATGACGAGGTGGTGATGTTGTCTTGTTTTTTTTTGCTGTTCCATGAGATGACTGCATTGCCAAGTTGGAAAATGTAGCCGGAGATGGAGCAGTGGTCGTCAGTGTCGCATGTGAAACTGGCATCTGTGTGGCCAGTGAGGACATTGGGGTCGCTGTCGGAGACCCTGCTGAGTGTGAGTGTGAGGTCATGCATGCTGCGTAGATATTTGAAAACACGCATGAGTGCTTTCCAGTGGGGCGCACCAGGGCTTGCACTGTATTGACTGAGTTGGCTGACAGCAAATGCGAGGTCAGGGTGTGAGACAATGGAGAGCCAGGTGATGCTGCTGAGGGCCTCACAGTATGGGTATTGGGCCATTTCAGCCTTCTCCTTGTCCGTCTATGGGCAGTCAGCTTTTGACAGAGTGATGCTGGGGTCAAGTGGGGTGGAGACAGGGTTGCATGTGTCCATCCAAAAGTGCTTGAGTAGCGTTTCCGCATATTGGGCCTGCGACAGCGTGATTTGGCTGATTTTTTGATTGTCGGTGAGTTTGATGCCCATGAGCCAGTTTGGGTCTTCTTCCTTCATCTCAAAGAGACTATGGAGGAGTTGACGAGTCTCGGTGAGCATTGTCTTGGAATTTGCAACTATGAGGGCATTATCAACATGAATTGTGGTGATGGCTGTGCTGTTGCCAGAGCAGTGGACATAGACAGTGGGGTTGGATGGAAGGCGAGAGAAGCCATGGGTACTTAGCTTCTCATGCATGTATTTGTTCCAAAGATGAGAACCCTGCTTGATTCCATATAGGCTGAGGAGTAGGTGTGCAACTTTGTTTGTGCTGTTGTCAAACCCTTCAGGTTGGCGCATATAAATTTCATGGTCAATTTTGCTGTGTAAAAATGCGCCAGTGATGTCGTCCTGACCATGGTACCAACCATGCACTACTGTGTAATGTAGGATGACATGGAGGGAGTCGAGTCGAACTGTGGGAGAGAATGTGTCACTGAAGTCGAGGCCAGGTACCTGTGAAAATCCTTGGGCAACGAGTTGTGCCTTGTATCAGGTAATTTTGCTGTCAGGGCCATGTTTGATCACATAGGTCCATCGACAGCTGATGACCTTGCAGTCTTTGGGTTGGTCAACGAGTTCCCAGGTCCCACGCTTCTGTAGCATATCAAATTCTTCATGCATTGCCTTCTGCCACTTGTCTGAGTCAGGGCTAGAGATGGCCTGTTGGAAGTTTTGTGGCATGTTTTTTCCATGGACTGTGGTGTAGGCGATTTGTATGATTGATGGTTCGGCTGGCTGGGTGGGTGCATCAGTGGCATGTTGTTTCTGGGCTTCTCGAAGGGCTTTCCAGTTAGCATGTGCTTCAGCTTCTGTTGTAGCTTGCTTCTCAGCAGCCTCCTTCTTCCATGATGGTCGGGTGACCCTTTCTGATCGGCAGAGTGGTGGCTGTGTGATGTTTGGTGTAGATTGGGCTGAGGTGCTCAGGTTGGGATCTGGAATCACCCCCTCAATCTGAGCAGTAGGAAGAGTAAGTTGGGGCACCCCCTGACTTGAAATAGGAGATATGGAGGGAGGAGGGATTTCATCGTGGTGGTGGACTCATTCGTACATGATGACATCACGTGAGGTGATGAATTTGTGTTTCATGGAAATCCAGATTTTGTAGGCTTTGGAGCCTCATTTGAAGCCACAGAGAACTCCATCGATGGAGTGTGAATCAAGTTTGTATCGTGATTCGGGTGGGATGCGGACATGGCAGCGTGAGCCAAAGATTGGTAGGGTAGAGGCACTCAGTTTGTGGCCATAAAAGGCCTCGTTTGGTGTTGAGCAGGTTAGGGCTTTTGTGGGGCTGCAGTTTCGTATGTGGTTGGCATAGTTATGTGCTTCGGGCCAGAAGCCTTTTGACATTCCAGCGTATTCTAGCATGGCAAGGGCACTTTTGTGGGTTGTTTGATTGAAGCGTTCAGCAACACCATTTTGTTGGGGTGTATGTGGGGCCGATAGTTCATGCGCAATGCCTTTGCGTTTGAGGTACGACTGTAGTTGGGAGCCTAAAAATTCACCACCCTGG
The DNA here is from genome assembly GCA_038088975.1 of Xerocomus cyaneibrunnescens. Classification (NCBI taxonomy): domain Eukaryota; kingdom Fungi; phylum Basidiomycota; class Agaricomycetes; order Boletales; family Boletaceae; genus Xerocomus; species Xerocomus cyaneibrunnescens. The sequence goes on from JBBPJY010000886.1 coordinate 2,528, forward strand.
TCAGATCAGATTATTTTGACATGGGATTCTGTATATGTTTCTAGTCACTCAATGAGGACTTTGATGTGGTCGGTAGCCTCGTCCTTGTGTCTGAGGAATTCTTTCCACCCTTTTTGACTATAGTCATCAATAACACCAAGTATATATTTGTATTCTAGTGTAGATGAGTCATGTGTAGGCACTCAATAGCTTTCATCGCATGATTGTTAGAGCTGGTTGGAAATGGGGCTGAGTGGTGTTTGCCCTTGACACAGCCATTGCAGGGGCTAAGTTCCCCTTTTCCACAGAGGTCCATGCCGGTCATGAGATTGTGATGGTCTAGGTAGCAGAGTGATTTGAGGCTGATGTGGCCAAGTCAGGCATGCCAGAGGTCAAGGTTGGGTGAGGAGCAGGCAGTGAATGCAATGGCAATATCGGATGTGGGAGGGACAATGAATCCCTGGATTTTGTAGAGGTTTCCTTGTAGTCGGCCTTCTAGTGAGATTTCACTGTTTGGCCTTTTGATGGTGACATGGCCACCATGTTTGGTGATCTCGCATCCTCCTTGGTTGATTTGGCTCTCTGAAATGAGGTTATCACGGGTGTTGAGGCAGTAGCTTACATCTAGAAGCTTAATGATGTGGTCTGTGCAGCCCTTGACGGAGACCTTGAATAGGACAGTTCCAACTCCGAGAACTTGTAGTTCTGGTCTGTCTTTGACTATTCCCTTGATCGACTCATTGGTAGGGTTGAAGGTGGTGAATGCAGAGCATTCCATGCATATGTGGTTGGTTGCACCACTGTCGAGGATCCATCCAAGGCTGGGATGGGTTGAGGTGGCAGCAAGGTGAGCGGACATGCTCGAGTTAGTGTGGTTGGTGTTGGGTTGACTGTCAGTGTCGGCGACTGCCTGGTTGGCCTGATGCCAGCTCGTCTTGCCCTTGTCTTTCGACTTGGACTGTTTCGGCTTATCCTTGGATTTCCCCTTCTTAGTCCCCTTCTCATCATCCTTTTTATCCTTCCTTTGTTTCTTCTTTTTCCCCTTAGAGTAGCAGTCCTTTGTCCAGTGGCCCAAGCGCTTGCAGTGGTCACAATATGATTGGCCGTGTTGAGTTGCCTGAAGGGCACTCGAGTTGCTCAACATTTGATTTGTGTGAACACTGGACTCGTCACGGATGTGGCATTCGACTTCGGCTGATGAGTAGTAGTCGGGGAGGGCTGAGAATACGTAGTTCCATGTTGGTGGCATGGAGATGCAGAGGAAACAGGTGAAAAAGTCATCGGGAATGTCCCGATGCATGAGTATGAGGTCGCGGCGGAGGGCCTTCATTTTTGCGATGTGCACTGGGACATCCTTGCCATCAGTATAGTGGGTGCTAACGAGGGAGATGATGGTGAGTGTCCAGTCGGTCGCAGTGGTGCTGGAGTAGAGTCGGCGAGTTTCCAACCATATTTTCGCAGCGGTATCGAGGTGGCTGACCTGTGTTTGGACTTCTTCTGTCATTGTCACCATGAGGATCGATTTGACAAGGGAGTTGGCCTTATGCCAGCAGATATGAGTGAACCAGTTGGTTTCTAGGTCATCTGGGCTAAACAATTCGTTTAGGTATATATGGAGGGAGGCCGTATGTAGTGCGTCTTCAAGGACAGATAGCCATGTGGCATAATTTGTGCCATTGAGTCATGGTCTGAGCTTGAAGAGATGCGAGAATCATTGTGCATCAATAGTTTTCTTCAGCGTGAAGTGGACCTTGTCTTTGTCATCAGTGTTTTCATCTAGAATATTTATAGGGTACGACATTGGTCTGCATGGTGGGTGCAGGTCATCTGATTGTCGTGACGGTGCACGTGGTGGAATGCATGATGTGGGGGCTGGGATGAGCTCTGGGCTCGGTTTGGCATTAGACATGTGGGGTGGTAGACTCAGGGAGTCTGATACAGTGGAGAACCTGGCAGAACGGAGCTGGCTGACTGCGCTGAGTGGTATTCCGCTCGTGTGTCTGCGTGATGGGTCTGATGACATGGTTTAGGTATGAAAAGCTTTTTCATTTCTCCTCTTCACCTTATCACAATTCTAGCCCATGACGTACTTATGACATAGTTGGTCTGTGCACCGTATAGTCGTAGTATATAAGTAAGACGTCCTTGTAAGTTAAATCAGACTTGGAATTTCATTTTCTTTCCCAAAAGCGTTCCCTTCGAGCGTGATTGTGTGAGATTCCTTGTCATAATTCCAAGTCTCTTACTCGAACCAAATGCCATCCCTCTATTCGCCACCACGGCACTCTATTACATCCACAACCAACAACTTCTCGCCCAGTGCACACTCCGCGTCTGTGTTCTCATTTTTCATTCCCCACTTTCCGACCAAGGGCCTCTTCGGCCCTGTCAATACACCTGGATTCCAGGGTGAAGGAAAATCTTGCTTTGCTCAGCGACCCTCTATTTGAGGAACTAGAGCACTCCACTTTGGAGACCCCCCTGATGTCTGAACGATTTAAAGCAGCCTGCTTATTTTGAGGGTTCACCCACTTGTCTTCAGTAGGATGCAAGGGATCTGAAGGAAGAGTGTTCACCTAGAGTTGTGCCTTATGTGACAGGCAGGGTATAGGACCTTTGAAATCCTAGTCATATGCTCGTCCAGCATCATAAATAAGAATAATGTTGCTGAGCCCCATAGTGCACTAGGGGAAGGTTTCAGAGACCCATGGCTTACATCCCTGATATCTCTGGCATGGTGTCAACTCCGCATGTAAAGAGTTGAGGTTTCATGCCACCAGAAGCATTAGTGACCATAGTCCCGCCGGTCTCTACCCAGGGATCCCCTGTCCCTCCTCATCAAAGGTCTTTACCCAGTGGCTGGCATTTCGCCCCCTGGCAATCTAGGTTCTCACACCCCTTCTCCGCCTTCGGTGTGCAAGTCAGCTCAAAGCAGAGCTCGCCGTTCCGCACACATACGCGTCATCATTCCTCCCCCATCCTTGATCCAACAGTCGGCAGACCACTCCTCCCCCTCTACTCAAATATCCCCAATTTACACCAATGTCCTCTACAGAAGCAGGACCAAGTCACCCATACCCTCACCTGCCATCCCGCTCCTTGACTTGCCCGCTCCCTTCCAGTCGTCCCACATTGCATGTGAGTATGTATGCCTCTACATGGACTACTGAGCGAGCCCTGATCATGGCCAGTATTCCACTCGCAGTAGAGGAGTCTGTCTGATCCCCCCAGCCTGTCTGGCCCTCGTTAGGCAAACAGCCCACATATGGCTTGGTAGCACAATCCACCACAGTGATCATCCCCTGGCCCCAGTTCGACCAACACTTCGCCTGGGATCTGGACGACTTCCTTGACCAGTACTACATGTGGTACTACAACCTCATGTCGTTATCAGCAGGAACGTCTGTGCTTGAACCCCCGCCCCATCCATTCTCACCAACAATGCCACAAGTGCAATATGTGATAGCCATGCTGGACGAACCCATCCCCACAGTCCTCACTCCTCCCGCCCCACCGACAGCTTGTCATCTGTCACAAGATGTCTGCATGGCCTCATCCAGTCGTCCTCTTCCTCCTGTCCCGCTGACTGGCCCTTGTGTGTCCCCCACTGAAGGAAAGTCGGGCAAGTCCCTTGCCACCAAACCCGACCAGTACAACAGCGATAAAAAGAAGTTCATAGAATGGTGGAGATCTGTAAAACTCTACCTTCACAGCTTCCAAGAAACCCCACTGACTGACATAGAAAAGATTGTCATTGTGCTGTCATACATGAAGGGCAGTCATGCCGCCGGACATCATGCCAACCTCTATATCAATCAGGACAAGATTAGTACAAAAACCTTTGCAGAATTTGAGCAAGGCATGACACACGAGTTCAAGCCGGTGGCCTTCAAACAGGACACTTCCAAAGAACTTCAACACCTCTCCCAGGGCAAGGAGACGATGGAAGACTTCTTCACTAGGATGCATCAGCTCGTGATGGAGGCCGGCTGGAGTATCGTGGCTCATAGCAAAATCCTCGTCGACATCACCAGAAGAGGAGTTCACGACCATGTCATGCAATTCATGGAATGATCTTCCACAGAACTCCTCCCTCTGGACGACATTGTCGAATGGAATTGCACCCTCGTCCACATGGAGGCCACTCTTAAGGAGATAGATGCCAGGTGATCGTCCACCCCCCGACCAGCCCTTAGGCCACAAAATATCACATCGTACTTGGTTCTCCGTCCTGCTGTAGTAACATCTGCACCTGTAGCAGTGACTCCTTCCAAGGCTGCCCCCGCAGCAAACACTACCGCCCCCGGCATGTATGCTGGACAAGGGGTCTCCATGGACCTATCAAAAGCACGCACCGCAAACATGTGCAGAAAATGCGGAGGAGCTTGGCCTTGCGCTGCTCACCCCCCCATCCGCCGCATCCACAAAATGGTTATTTATGGCCAAGAAATTCAGTACTCCAACAGTGCTGAATTGGAAGCACAAATTCGTGTCCTCACCGAGCAGGAGGAATGAAGAAGAAAGGATTTTCCCGCCAAGGGTCAGCAGTGAGTCATGCTGATTCCTCTTGAAAAGAGGTTTCGAATGTCATTCCACTTGTATTAAATACAAAAAATAAATACAATGTTCTGAATGTTGAAATGTGTGACAACACCAAAACAGTAAAAGACTCATCAAAAGTAAGCGAGAGTGTGCCTAAGGTAATCTTGAAAAGAAAACCTAAGGCTCAGCTGCAGAGCGCTGCTCTGCTTGGGAATGCATGTAGCCCCACTGAGGTGCAGAGCCCTCTTTCCGAGAAGACATACAAAAAGGCGGTTGATGCTGAGCTCACTGCCACAAGATCATCTTGGATGAACACCATAGATCCATGGTCAATTAGATGGATCAAATGCATGATCAACGACAAAGACGAAAAAAGGTCAATAAAACACCTCCAGTCATTCGTACACAACAAGCAAACTTCTGAAGTAAATAAGGAATTGGTAGTGCAATTAAAAACACTAAGTGATGAGGAAGCGTATTATGCTCTCTACAAATTACAGCAGAAACCAAGGTTTGTTAGACAGGCAAAACACTCCAACAAATTCCCTCAAGCTGGAAGCAACCATCCTCCTACCCAATCAAAGAAACCTACCCATATCTGCCCTCATAGATTCGGGATGCACCAGCTCCACCATCAACAAGTCCTTTGTGCAACTAAAAGGACTACAAACCCATAAATTCCCTATCCCTATACCCATATACAATGCTGACAGTACACAAAACTCCACAGGAAAAGTTGAGGAGTTTGTCATTGTAGAGCTCCATGTTGGCGAACACAAGGAACAAATATCTCTGGCTGTAACTACGCTAGGGACCAATGATGTTTTCTTAGGCCATGACTGGCTTCGAAAGCACAACCCCTCAATTGACTGGATTTCAGGAACAGTGGAATTCTGGTGTGAAAACAATCATACCAGCATCTTCACCAACCCCTCTGATCTAGTTAACGAACTGGAAGAAGGTGACCAACTCTTCCAGCTTGACCAATTCGAACACGTCTGAAATGTCTCAACTGACATCACTGCCGCTGCTGCATAGAAAAAAGTCAAAAAAACCTTTAAAGAAGCAGTGCTGACCATCTATCACGACTATGAAGACATCTTCACCAAGGAGAATTTCAATGAATTACTGCCACACCGACCCTGGGATCATGCGATAGAACTGATCCCCGGAGACCATGCAGTCAATTCAAAAATCTACAACCTTTCCCTGAGCAAACAAATCAAACTCGATGCATTCCTCAAAGAAAACCTCTCCTCCGGAAGGATTCGTCCTTCAAAATCCTCCTTCACCTCCACCTTCTTCTTCATCAAAAAGAAGGATGGCCGCCTCTGACTGGTTCAGGATTATCGGAAACTAAACAATATCACCATCAAAAACCAATATCCCCTCCCACTCATTTCGGAGCTGGTGGACAAACTACGAGGCAGCAAACACTTCACTAAATTGAACATTTGTTGGGGCTACAACAATGTCCGAATGAAGGAAGGCGATGAATGGAAGGCAGCGTTCTGCACAAATCAAGGGCTTTTCAAACCCCTCGTCATGTTCTTTGGGTTGACCAACTCCCCGGCAACCTTTCAAACTATGATGAACATATTGTTCAAGGACTTAATAGATCAAGGAAAAGTCATAGTCTACATCGATGACATCATGATCTTCTCTAAGGATCACAAAGAACATGTAAAAGTAGTATGACAAGTGCTGCAAATCCTAAGAGATAATAAATTGTTCTTGAAACACGAAAAATGCGAGTTTGACATCTCCGAAATGGAGTATCTAGGCCTAATCATCAGCCAAGATGAGGTGAAAATGGACGAAGGAAAGGTGTCTGCCATCTGTGACTGGCCCGTCCCCACCAGTTGAAAACAATTACAAGGTTTCTTAGGATTCCTCAATTTCTATCAAAGATTTGTCTGCAACTTCACCCAAGTTGCACATCCCTTGAACACCCTCATATCCAATAAAAGAGAATTCAGCTGGTCCCCAGCTTGTCAAACAGCCTTTGATTCTCTCAAAACAATCCTTACCTCCGCCTCCGCTCTCGGGATGCCCAGTGACAATGCCCCGTTCAGAATTGAAACTGACGCTTCTGGATTCAGCATAGGTGCTGTACTATCCCAAAAACAAGAAGACATATGGCAACCAGTGGCCTTCATCTCAAAATCCCTTAGTGACTCCGAAAGGAATTATCACACTGGAGATCTAGAAGCTCTTGCTATCATGTTCGCCTTAAAAGAATGGCGCCATTATCTTTTAGGCACAAAACACGAATTCGAGGTATTAACAGATCACAAAAACCTTGAATTCTTCAAAAAGCCTCAGGATCTATCACGGAGGCAAGCAAGGTGGTCTCAAGCCACCCAAGAATACCACTTTAAGATCGTCCATCAAAGTGGCAAGACCAACCTGGCTGACCCTCTGTCCTGGAGGCCAGACCACAAAAAAGGGGTAGAGTCTGACAACAAAGACTCATTCCTTTTTCCACCATCTATTTTTGTCAGGGCTGATGCCGAGCTTGCCCCCAAGGAAGTAATCGATGCTGCTGCAGTGCACACAATGATCACACAAGCCACCCCAAGCATCTTTGAACTCGTAAAGAAATGCCAACATCAACGAGAACGATTCGCTAGGGATGGATTATCACAAGGAAAACTCTCCTGGAGAGAACAAGGCAGGATTATGTACTGGAAAGACACTCTCTACATACCAAAGAACCCCCAGCTGAGAGAACAGATAATCTAGGAAAACCATGATCATCCACTTGCTGGCCATCCAGGAGAACAAAGGACAATCGACCTTGTCAAAGAACGATACTATTGGCCCACATTGAGAAAGGATGTCAAGGCCTACATATCAGGATGTGACATATGTCAAAAAGCCAAAACCAAAAGAACAAGGCATACGACGCCTCTACACCTGCTTGAAGCTCCCTCCTACCCATGGGAGGAAATTTTCATAGACATTATCGGACCTCTTCCAGAATCAAATGGCAAAGACGCCATTCTCACCATAGTAGATAGGTTCTCCAAAATGATTCGTATCTTTCCCATTTCCTCCAATATTACTTCACTAGGTGTAGCTACAATATTTAGAGATCATGTATTTAAACTACACGGTACTCCCAAGCGAGTTATCTCCAATCAAGGAACCTAATTCGTCTCATCCTTTATGAAAGATCGTTACAAGATGCTTCACATTGAAGCTAGTCCCTCCACCGCCTATCACCCCCAAACAAATGGCCAGGCTAAACAAATGAATGCAGAAATAGAACAATATTTACGAATTTACACCAATCATAGACAAAATGATTGGACCAAGTGGCTTCCCTTAGCAGAATTTGCTCACAATCAGAAAACAAATTCATCAACCAAACACTCTCTGTTTGTTCTCAATTACAGCCACAATCCAAGCATAGGGGTAGATCGGCAAGCACAGCCACATAATGAAGTGGCTGAAGATTTTGCCACAAGGATGAAAGAAACACAAGCTCAGGCGAAAGAGGCCTTAGAGTTTGCAAGTAAAGACATGAAAAGATTCCACAATCGGAAGGCAGATGAAAAAAGGGAATATCAACCCAGAGACTTGGTGTTGCTCGAAGCAACCAACATCCATTCTGATAGACCCTCAAAGAAACTGGATGACAAACGATATGGCCCTTTCAAAGTTGTAAAGAAAGTAGGACACACAGCATACGAATTGAAACTGGAAAAATCCTGGAAAAACATCCACCCAGTCTTCAATGAATGTTTGCTATGGCCATACAAGAAAGGACAATTCCCCTCTCAGAAACTCCCTCCGCCTCCTCCTCCAGAAATAATCCAAGAAGAACCAGAACAAGAAATAGAGTCTATCTTGGATTTCCAAGAACAGAGAGGAGAAATAGAGTATCTAGTAAATTGGAAAGGATTCCCCTGCAAGGAAAGAGAGTGGAAAAAGGCATCTCAATTACCACACGCTCAAGACATCATTAAACACTTCCACAAACTACATCCCTTGGCAGTACGACCTAAGGCAACTATGAAGTTACAAACCACTTCAGATCCAGTTTGCCAATGTCCTATTTGCCTGAAACAACCTCCTCCTCTTCCCACTACTCAGATCCTCCAATCAGCAGATTTCCTCTTATTTCAAGAGTCTTTAAGAAAATTCCCTGAGTCATCCTTCAAGTTTCCTACTGCCATGGACGTCAGTCCTTAAAAAGGGGGTACTGAATGTTGAAAGGGGAGAAATGCTCATCTAACACTTACTTGGTAGAGGTGTTGTAGAGTTGCTAAACCACACCTATGATTGTTGTTAAGAACAAGAGTGTTATTCAAACTCAGCACTTGAGTTTGTTTATATAAGGTACATCATGTGACTGTAGTCACGTGTTCCTAAGTATACTACGTATTACTATGTGAAGTGCAGCTACACTAGTGCACATTCAACACTGAAAAGCTTTTTCATTTCTCCTCTTCACCTTATCACAATTCTAGCCCATGACATACTTATGATGTAGTTGGTCCATGCACTGTATAGTCGTAGTATATAAGTAAGACGTCCTTGTAAGTTAAATCAGACTTGGAATTTCATTTTCTTTCCCAAAAGCGTTCCCTTCGAGCGTGATCGTGTGAGATTCCTTGTCAAGGTATGGCTATGGGGTAACCTTGGCCAGAGGTGAGTCTTCGGTTTATTTCCGCGCTAGGCGGGGCTCATAACCTGTGAAAGGAATTGTCGACCTGTAGTGTATGTCCGTAAGGACTCCAGTCGACGTTG
>JBBPJY010000888.1:0-11792 GCA_038088975.1 Xerocomus cyaneibrunnescens
CATAAAAAGCCTTTGAAGTCTATGGTCTAGCAGGAGTCAGAGGGTTCAGAGTCAGACATGTGGATGGCTGTAACAGGGTCAAAGGGGAGAGTGGACAGAGTGTCATTGTGAAGAGACTTGATATCGAACAATGTGCTGGCCCAGAGGACCAGAGTTGAAGGTATTGTTGCCCTGAGGAATGACATGAGCTGCTCTTGGGTGACAATGGGGTAAAGATTCTGAGGGTTGATATGAGCATAGCTCCTATTTTCCTATTTGGGATAGACATTCCAGTGTCTAGTGAGGGAATCAGGTTTGGCATCTAGGCATTCAGGGCAGAACAGGACAATCATATTGAACTGTGAGAGAGACTCCAACCACTGGGCTTGACACTGAATGAGGAGTTTGATGGTAGCAAAATATTTTAGGTTCTTATCATAAGGTCAGTGACTTTGTTGATCAGAGTTCTGGAGCCCTTGAGGTAATCTGCCAAGTCTGAAAGGACTTGAAAATGGCAAGCAATTCCTTGTTGTGGGTGTCATAATTGAATTCTGGAGCAGAGAGGGTGCAGGAGAAGAATGCAATGCGGTGGATGTCATTATCTGAGCACCAGATTAAAAGAATGCTGGCAATGGCATAGTTGAAGGCATCTGTCTCAATGATTAGTGGGGCATCAGGGACCCAGTGGGTGTTAAATTATGGTCAGACAAACCTTTGAAGAAGCAGATTTGTAAGGGAGTCGGACTGGACTTTGGATTCACCTTATATGGTGTGCCCTTGCAAGAGATTTGATGTCCCAAATTTGTGTACAGAGCATCAGAGGGTTGTCAGAGTAGTTGCACAGCAACTTTAGAGAGCTGAGGTTGAATGGAGAAAACATTAAGTCTAGTTGATATTCAAACTGAGGAAATACAAGAGAGAAATCTATGTAGTTTATATGTATATGGAGGAGAAATCAGATTACCAAGTCTGGAGTTGGAAGAAGATATGTACCAGAATGTTAGAAGCTGAGTAATACCAGAGTGCAGCCTTGGAGCTGTGCTGATTGGTAACCAAGTTTTGAGTAAGCAAAGAAAGGAATGTAAGAAGATGAGTAACAAGTTAGTACAAGAAGAGAGTCAAAGTAGTTTACTCAGAGTCTGAGTAGGGTATCTGAGAGAGAAACAGGAGAATAGACTGAAGATCATAGTGGTGTTGGTCCAAAAGGACCAGAGGTAAACTTGTGGGTCCAGGATATGACAGTATTCCCCTCTTAGGCGTGAACCCCTGAAGGCTGATGGGGTCATATGACTTTGTTGATTGAGTGGAGTCACAGCAGAGCAGTATCACCTGCAGAGTATAAAGTCCAAGTGGACTGCATGTCAACTCCTTAACTATAATCCATCATGTTTGAATACAGGAATATCAAATTCTGGAATGATGTATGACTGGTGGAGAATGCTGATGATGACAATGACCTCTGGAATGCAAAAGTGGCAGAGTGGAGGCAGAGGGCAAAGGCATGGAAGGAGGTGGAAAAGCAGAGGTGGGCAGAGAAGGCCAGATGGAGGGCCTGTCATATCCTGGACTTACAAGTCCATCCCCAGTCCATTCTGACCAACTCTGCTATGACCTCTGGTCTGTTTTCCTGTTTCTCTCCTAGATACACTACTCAGACTCTGACCTATAGTAAACTATTATGATGCTCTTTGTGTTCCAACTTTGTTACTCATCTTCTTACATTTCATTCTCTGCTTAGTCAGAACTCTGTTACCAATCAGCATGGCTCCAAGGCTGCACTTCAGTATTACTCAGCTTCTGACATTCCAGTACATAGTTCTTTTCAACCCGAAACTTAGTCAGCTGATTTCCCTTCATATATAAACTCCATAGATTTCACACTGTATTTTCTTAGTTCAAATATCAACATAACTTGACATTTTTTCCATTTGACCCCAGCTCTCTAAGCCACCATGTGACTACTCTGACCACCCTCCCACCTCTGACCCTCCATCTGCAAATTTGGAACAACTGAATCCCTTGCAAGGGCGCACCACATAAGATGAAGCCAAGTTTCATCTGACCTCCTCACAACTCCGCATTCTCAGAGTACCTTAGAGTTTGTGTGACCATAGTTTAACAGCATATTTGAACTCCCTCTTGTAATGGATTTTCCATGACCACTCATGTCTATTAAACTATGGTTGAACGAAGTCTGAGGAACTCCAAAGAGGCAGAGTTGTGAGGGGGTTGGACAGGACTTCGGCTTCACCTTATGTGGTGCGCCTTGCAAGGGATGTAGTGTTCCAAATTTGTGGATGGCGAGTCAGAGGTTGGAGGGTGGTCAGAATAGTCATGTAGTGACTTAGAGGGCTGAGGTTGAATGGAGAGAACATCAAGTTAAGTTGATATTTGAACTGAAGAAGTACAGAGTGGAATCTACAGAGTTTATATACGGAGGGGAATTAGATGACTAAGTCCAGAGTCGGAAAGAACTATGTACTGGAATGTCAGAAGCTAAGTAATACCAAAGCACAGCCTTGGAGCTGTGCTGATTAGTAACAGAGTTCTGAGTAAGCAGGAAATGGAATGTAAGTAGATGAGTAACAGAGTTAGAAATGATGAGTGTCATAATAGTTTACTAAAAGTCAGAGTCCGAGTAGTGTATCTAAGAGGGAACAGGAAAATGGACTGGAGGTCATGGTGGAATTGGTCTGGAAGGACCGGAGATGGACTTGTAAGTCCGGGATATAACAGTATCCCCCTATTAGGCCTGAACCCTTGAAGGCCTTCAAGGGTCACATAACACTGTTGATTGTTGGAGTTGGGGTGGAGTGCGATTGCCTGTGTGGTATAAAGTCTGGATGGACCACAGGTTAACTCCTCAGTCCAAAACCATCATGTCTGACCTCAGCAACATCACCAACTGGGAAGATGTGCATTTGGCGAAGAATGCTGACAATGACAACAACCTTTAGGACACGAAGACAGTGAAGTGAAGGCATCAAGTGAAGGTGTGGAAGGAGGCAGAGGAGTGGAGGTATGCAAAGAAGGCCAGGAGGGTTGAGGAGGAGGCTGTGAGGTGCAGGGTGGAGGCCGAGGCAGCAGCCAGGGTGAGTCACCCTTATTTGCGAGTGGGCATGGCTGACGAGATGCAGGTGGAGCAGGTCACAAGGGAGCAAGGCTCCAGTAAGGAAAAGGGGTGCACAGAGGCACTGCCAGAGTGCCAGAGATGCACCAACTGGGGCCTGGACTACATTCCAGGTCCTGAAAAATTGACTTTGTATATCGGGTGCTGGGCAGTGAAAGCAAAGTGCGAGCAGCCCAGGGAAGGAAAGAGGGAGTGGCGGAAGAGGAAGCAACAGGACAAGGAGGAGCTGGGGCCAAGTCGGAAGAAGGCAAGGTCTGAGGAGGACAGGTTGAAGAAGGGGTTGGAGTTATTGGAGTGCGCCTGGATCATTGCGGGGGAGATCTGAAGCCACCAGGAAGTGGTAAAGGGGTGGCTCAACTGCCTTACCTTCCTAGTGGAGCAGCTGGTGAAGCTGAAGGCAGTGGAGATATATGCAGAGGACGAAGGTAAGGAGAGCAGAGAAGAATGGTTGGAGGATGATGAGGAGGACGCAGAGGGGGAAGCGGAGGAGGACGGAGAAGCAAAGGGGGAGAATACCAGAGTGGAGGAGCCAGAGAAGGCTGATAAGATAGCAAAAGTAGTATAGGTGTTATTCTTTCTTCTCTTTAAAATTGCAACTGTTTCACCAGATTACAAGTGGGGTCTGGGTTTTTCTGGATACTGGAGGTGAAAGTCCGACACAAGTTCCAATGCATGACCTAATTCTGTTGTGAGTAGCCATGATGTTGCTTCGTCGGTTCCCTTGTATCCTGACCAACTGACTAGGTACAGGAGTTTGCAGTTTCTTTGTCTTTGGTTGATCTTAGAATCTAAGATCTCAGAGATTTCATATTCTGGTTTGCCGTCCACTTCAACCAGAGGTGGGGGCAGTTGAACATGGTTTGGAATTGTGTTTGGAGTGGCAGGTTCCAGCTGGAAGACATGAAAGACTGGATATACGGATTTCATGTTTTTCAGAAGCTGAAGAGTAAAGGAAAGAGAACCTGCCTGCGCAATGATCTTGTAAGGACCTAAGTTTTTCTCAGAGAGTTTCTTGGATGGTCGGGTGGAGTGGAAGTACTTTGCTTTGACGAAAACTTGGTCACCAATCTTGAAGTCTGGTGCTGGAGTTTGTTTGGCATCTACAGGTCCTTGATATCTTTGCTAGGCAGCAGAGATCTCTTCATGGAGGAAGGAGTGGAGGGAATCCAGGTTGATGGAGTATTTGTAGGCTTGGGTGGAGGTGAGGTCATGCTCAGGGTGGATGGAGATGTTTGGATGATAACCTTTGTTAGCAAAGAATGGAGAAATGCCTGTTGTAGCATTTAGAGCATTGTTGTATGCAAACTCCACAAGGGGCAGGAGTTTGGACCAGTTGTTCTGTTGATAGTTACAATCAATCTGAAGGTACTGTTCCAGGGTTTGGTTCATTTGCTTGGTTTGCCCATCACCTTCCAGATGGTAGCTAGAGATGAAGTGGAGCTGGATGTTGAGTGCTTTTCCAAGGGAGCAGAAGAAGTGGAAGACAAACTCTGAGCCTTGATCGGAGGTGATGTATGAAGGGACTCCATGTTTGGAAAAGACGTGGAGGAGGAAGAGTTTAGCTAACTCCAGGGACGTTACCTTGTCGTCGGTCAGGATGAAGACACATTGCTTGGAGAGTCTGTCCACGACGACTAGGATGGCAGTGTGTTCAGAGAACAGAGGAATCTGTTCAATAAACTCCATGAAGATTGAATTTCATGGCTTCTCGGGGATCGGGAGTTGTTTTAGGAGCCTGTAGGGCTTGTGTTGGGCAACCTTGGCGCAGGAACAGGCTGTGCAGGAGGAGACATACTCCTTGATGAATGTCTGGATGCCTGGCCAGGTATATTTGCAACGTATGAGTTCCAATGTCTGATTTTGTCTGAGGTGACCTGAGAGTGGATGGTCATGCTTGTACCAGAGGACTTGGAGGCGGAGATCGTCAGCATCGGGAATGTAGATGTAATTGTCTAGATGTAAGAAGCCTTCAAAGTCTATGGTCCAGTGGGAATCAGAGGGTTCAGGGTCAGACATGTGAATAGCTGTGATGGGGTTGGAGGGAAGAGCAGACAGGATGTTGTTGTGTAGGGATTCAATATCGAACAGTGTACTGGCCTGGAGAACTGCAGTTGCCAGTATCATTGCCCTGAGGGACAACATGAGCTACTCTTGGGTGAAAATGGGATGAAGGTTCTGAGGGTTGATATGAGTGTAGTCCCTATCCCCTTCTTTGGGATAGACATCCCAATGTCTAGTGAGGGAATTGGATTTCACCCCTAAGCATCAGGGGTGGAAACAAATGACCATATTGAACTGTGAGAAAAACCCTAACCACCAGGCTTGATGCTGGGTGAGGAGTTTCATAGTGGTGAAGTATTCTAGGTTCTTATGGTTAGTTACTACATTGATCGGAGTTCCAGAGCCCTCAAGGTAGTGCCGCCAAGTCCAGAAGGACTCGAAGATGGCGAGCAGTTCCTTGTCATGGGTGTCATAATTGAGTTCCAGAGAGGAAAGGGTGCAGGAGAAGAATGCGACAGGATGAATGTTGTCGTTCAAGCACTGGATGAAGAGGATGCTGGTGATGGCATAATCAGAGGCATTTGTCTTGACAATTAGTGGGGTGTCAGGGACCCAGTGGATGAGGATTGGAGCAGAGGTGAAAGCATCCTTGAGACACTGGGAGGTGGAGCAACAGAAATCATCAAAATTCCATGGAGTGCTTTTGCAAGTGAGGTGGGTGAGCAGAATGACAAGTCTGGAGTAACCAGTGATGAAACACTGATAGAAGTTAGCAAAACTGAGGAAAGACTGGATGTCTCGGACCTTCTGAGGTTCAGGCCAATCGATGATGGCCTTTATCTTCTCAGGGGACATGGAAAATTGAGTGGGGGAGAGTCGATATCCAAGGTATTCTGTGGAGTCGGTATGGAATTCACACTTCTTGGGCTTGGCATAAAGTCTATGTTTTCGAAGTCGCCAGAGTACCACTTGGACGTGTTCTTTGTGCTTCGTGCAGTCTTTGGAAAAAATGAGGATATCATCAAGGTAGATGATTACTGAGACATTGAGAAGATTTGCAAAGATAGAATTGACAAACTGCTGAAATGCTGCTGGGGCATTGGTGAGGCCAAATGGCATGACAAGCCATTCATAGGATCCATAGCATGTCTGGAAAGATGTCTTCCACTCATCACTGGCAGCAATGCAGACCAGGTGGTATGCATGCTGGAAATCAAGCTTTGTATATATCTTGGTGCAGCTTAGAATGTCTAGGAGGTCAGAGATGCGGGAGAGCAGGTAGTGGTCTTTCTTCGTGATCTTGTTAAGTCCGCGGAAGTCTATGCAAAGGCAGAGTGAACCGTCCTTCTTGTAGACAAAGAGTACTGGGGTGGCCTGAGCGCAGGAGGAATGGCAAATAAAGCCCATGGCAAGGTGTTTGTTAAGGAACAGATGAAAAGCCTCAAGCTTGGAGGCAGACCGGGAGTAGGTGGTGCCTATTGGAGAGGAAGCTCCTTCTTTCAAGTCAATCTTCAAATTGAAATCGTGGTGTGGAGCAAGTTGGAAGGCTTTGTTCTTGCTGAATACATCTGTGAAGTTGTGATATTCCAGGGGAACACCAGAGAGATTGACTAGGTTGGGTTTGATAGAGGCGGAGCAGAGATTGCTATTCTGGGGGTGAAGTGATAGTGAAAACTGCACAGAGCCCTGGAGGTGACAGGCAAGTGTGAAGGTGGGTGCACTGATGAGTGTGATGGGGGGTGCCTTGTGGTCAAAGAATTGCAGTGAATTGGAGAAGGCAGAGTCAGCCAGAGGAACTGGTTCTAGAGGCTATAGAGTTGAGCTCGGAGGTGCTGGACTGCGCTGCTTAGATGTTCAGAATGAGATACTGCTTGATACCCAGTCAATCAACAGATTGTGGTGGGTGAGCCAGTTGTGTGCTAGAACAAGCAAATAGGAGCCATCTAGCAGGGTGATGTAGAATGTCGTTGGAGTGATATTACTGGAAGGGAAGCAGACCAAGAGGTCCAGAGCTTGAGTTATTGTGGAGTTCGAGGTTCAATTAAACAGGTGGAGAGGGAGTGGAGGAACAAAGTAGGTTGGAAGTTTGTTATTATTGACAAATGCTGTATCTATAAAACAGTTGGAGGAGCCAGAGTCTATCAATGCAGGAAAAGATGGAATATCATGTGAGACTAGAGAGATGAAGGGCATGAGGGATCGGGGGTCTGAGAGAGTGGACGTATTGAGTTGGATCTCCTGGGGTGCATGGGCAGAGTCAATGCAACCTTCATACCATGCAGAGTCATGGAGGTTGTGGCCTATTTTTTTGCCTTGGAGGCCTCTGGTTTGGCTTCCGGAGTGTCTGCTTTGGCGGAGCGGCCCTTAGCTGCATGCGAAGTGGACTTCATGCATTTCTTGGCCTTATGCCCTGCTTGTCTGCAGAACATGCAGAGGTTGTTGTTGAAGCGGTGCTTATGCTTGGCTGCTGTGAGCTTTTTATCCTTCCCAAGCTTGGACAACAAGTTTGGCTGGAAAGAGGTGAATGCTCTGGAGTTGGTGGAAGTACCGGCGAACTTCCCTTTGGACTCCTGGGAGGAGCTTGAGAAACTGGTGGTGGAGCTGGAGGATTTGTTAGATACCTTGGAGAAGTTGCCAGAAGGCTGTGCCTAATGGCTAACTTTTGATTTGTGTTCCTAGTAGTGGGCATTGATGCCTTGGGCAAGTTGGTGGAGTTTGAAGAGTGTGGGGGGTTTGCCAACCCATGAGATTTTGTCTTTGATGTGATCTGGAAGTCCGTTGTAGAAGTGGTGCTGGAGTACACCTTCTCTGTATCCTCGGACTTGGGTCACGATTCTGTTGAATTCAACAACATATTTGTTTATTCTTTGACCCTCCTTTATTGTCAGATGGTCAAGTTGGTGCTCTGCATCTCCGACCAGATCATGTGGGCTGAAGTTCATCTGTAACTTTAGTATGAACTCCTTGTAGCTGTCCATCCAGTTGGGGCAGAGGTCCGGGTCTTGCACCTGGAGGTCTGGTTCAAACCACTCCAGTGCCATACCCTTGAGGTATGACTGGGCGAAGGTGACCTTACTTCAGTCAGAGGTGAAGGCCTTGGGGCGATCTTGGAAGTTCAGCTCGCATTAGATGAGGAAAACCTGGAGTTTGTGGGGGTCTGTCCTGTCAAACTGGTCCAGTTCTTGGACTTTGGTCCATTATGAGGGCTTGAAGGACTTCTTTGACGAGCAGGTGAGGATCCAGATAGCACTGGCCAGGTTGGCCAGTGTTTCTTGGGGAATGTGCTCTTCTTCATTGTCTTCTGGAAAAAAGTCATTTTCTGGGATGTCAGGGTCATTGGGGGGATCACTGCCGGGCTCACCCGGATTCCCAGGGTTGCCACAACGGCCAGGGGTGTGAAAGGATGAGATGTTGGCAGAGGGTTTGTTGCCATTGTCTGTTAGTTCTTCAATGCGTGCTCTGGGGGTAGGAGAGTTCAGACGGGCATGCGCTTGGGATGCAGAGTTATTTCTCCAGGCAGAGAAGCTGTGGAACTGATCAACGATGTTGGGACCTTGGCGGTTGCTGCCAAATATTTTTAAGGGGTTGAAACGGGGGGAGGCTGGAGCATTGGTGATCACTCTGCTGTGTGATTGAGTGATATGGGTAGCCATAGGGAATCCATTGCAAGAGGTAGTTCAAATATACTGTTAAACTATGGTTGGACAAACTCTGAGGAACTCCAAAGAGGCAGAGTTGTGAGGGGGTCAGACGGGACTTTGGCTTCACCTTATGTGGTGCGCCCTTGCAAGGGATTCTGTGTCCTGAATTTGCGGATGGCGAGTCAGAGGTCAGAGGGTGGTCAGAGTAGTTGCACAGCGACTTAGAGGGCTGAGGTTGAATAGAGAGAACATCAAGTTAAGTTGATATTTGAACTAAAGAAGTACAAAGCAAAATCTATGGAGTTTATATATGGAGGGAAATTGGATGACTAAGTCTGGAGTTGGAAAGAACTATGTACTGGAATGTCAAAAGCTGAGTAATACCAGAGCACAGCCTCAGCACTGTGCTGATTGGTAACAGAGTTCTGAGTAAGCAGGAAATGAAACATAAGTAGATGAGTAACAGAGTTAGAAACGATGAGTGTCATAATAGTTTACTAAAGGTCAGAGTCCAAGTAGTGTATCTAAGAGGGAACAGGAAAACAGACTGGAGGTTGTGGTGGAGTTGGTCCAGAAGGACCGGAGATGGACTTGTAAGTCTGATAATGTCACTTAATCGTGCATCAGAGCAATTGCAAATCCTCTTGCATCCCCATATTACAACCCTCTCAATACCTTTAGCAGCAACCATCAAGGTCCTGACATTGTTGACCAGTTCCACAGCTTCTCTGCCTGATGGAATGCCACATCCATACCAGGGTCATGCACCCATCCACAATTTCCTACCCCTGGAGTGCACACTAAGGAGCTCAGTGATGAACAATGGTGATGAACTCCCCATCAACTTTCACACTCCCAGCAATGAAGGCAATCCTGGACATCCAGGTGAGCCTAACAATGACCCCTCTGACAACTCCGGTATTCTGGAAGATGACTTTATTCTGAAAGACGATGAAGAACACATCCTGTGGGATATGTTTGCCAACCTGGCCAGTGCTATCTGGGTGCTTGCCTGTTCATTAAAAGAAGTCCTCTGAGCCCTTGCAGTGGACCAAAGTCTGAGAACCAGGCCAGTTTGATGGAACAGACCTCCAAAAACTCCGGGTTTTCCTTGTCCAATGTGAGCTAAACTTCCAAGATCACCCCAAGGCCTTTGCCTCCAACAAAAGCAAGGTCATATTTGCCCAGTCATATGTCAAGGATATGGCACTAGAATGGTTCAAGCTAGACCTTCTCCAAGTGCATGACCCAGACCTCCACCCCAACTGGATGGACAGCTACAAGGAGTTCATGCTGGAGTTACAGATGAACTTTGTGCCACATGATCTGGTTGGAGATGTGGAGCACCAACTCAACCACCTAACAATGAAGGATGATCAAAGCACCAACAAATACATTGTTGAATTCAACAGAATCGTGATCCAAGTCCAAGAATACAGAGAAGATGCACTCTAGCACCACTTCTACAACAAACTCCTGGATCACATCAAAAATGAAATCTTGTGGGTTAGCAAACCCCCCACACTTGCTGAACTCTGCCAGCTTGCACAAGGCATTGATGCCTGCTACTGGGAACACAAGTTAGAAGTTAGCCATTAGGCAAAACCCTCTAGCAGCACCCCCAAGGCATTTGACAAATCCTCTGACTCTGCCACTGGTTTCTTAGGCTCCTGCAAGGAGTTCAAAGGGAAGTCCACTGATACTCCCACCACCTCTAGAGCATCTGCCTCCTCCCAGCCACACTTGTTGTTCAAGCTCAGAAAGGATGGAAAGCTCACAGCAGCTGAGCATTAACACTGCTTTGATGACAATCTGTGCATGTTCTGCAGACAAGCAGGACACAAGGCAAAGGAATGCACAAAGTCTACCTCATGCACTGCTAATGGCTGCACAATCAGGTCTGGCACTCCAGAAGTCAAACTGAAGGCCTCCTCTGAGGCAAAGAAAATAGGCCATAACCTCCATGACTCTGCATGGAATGAAGGTTGCATTGACTCCGCCCATGCACCACAGGAGATCCAACTCAATGTATTCACTTTCTTAGATCTCAGATCCCTCATACCCTTCATCTCCCTAATCTTGTATGATATCCCATTTTTTCCTGTGTTGATAGACTTTGGCTCTTCTGAAACACCATGATAACTCAAGCTCTGGACCTCTTGGTCTGTTTCCCCTTGAGTGATATCACTCTGATAACATTCTATGTCACCCCACTAGATGGCTCCTGTTCACTTGTTCTAGGACACAACTGGCTCACCTGTCACAATCTGTTGATTGACTGGGTATTGAGCAGTATCTCATTCTGAACACCCAAACAGCCTAGTTTAGCACTTCTGAGCTTGACTCTGCAGCCTCCAGAACCTGTTCCTGCAGCTAACTCTGTCCCCTTCAATTCATCACAATCCTCTGACTGCAAGGCATCCCCCATTGTGCTCATCAGCAAACCTGCCTTTGCACTCACCTGTCATCTCAAGGGCTCTATGCAGTTCTCACTATCATTCTGCCCCCAGAACAGCAATCTCTGCTTCACCTACATCAAACTTGACCCAGTCAATCTCTCTGGTGTTCCCCTGGAATATCACAACTTTACAGACATATTCAGCAAGAGCAAAGCCTCTCAGCTCACTCCACACTGCAATTTTGATCTAAAGATCAACTTGAAAGAAGGAGCCTCCTCTTCAATAGGTATCACCTACTCCCTCTCTGCCTCCAAGCTTGAGGCTTTCTGAACATTCCTCAACAAACACCTCACCATGGGCTTTATTTGCCCTTCCTTCTCTGCTCATGCTGCCCCCATACTCTTTGTCTGCAAGAAGGACAGTTCACTCCACCTTTGTCATGAAGAAAGACCACTATCTGCTCCCCTGTATCTCTGACCTCCTTGAGATTCCAAGCTGTGCCAAGATTTACACCAAGCTTGATTCTGGCATGCATATTACCTGGTTTGCATTGCTGCTGGAGATAAGTGGAAGACATCTTTCTGGACACACTAAGGATCCTATGAATGGCTCATCATGCAATTTGATCTCACCAAC
Organism: Xerocomus cyaneibrunnescens; assembly: GCA_038088975.1. Taxonomy (NCBI): domain Eukaryota; kingdom Fungi; phylum Basidiomycota; class Agaricomycetes; order Boletales; family Boletaceae; genus Xerocomus; species Xerocomus cyaneibrunnescens. The sequence goes on from JBBPJY010000888.1 coordinate 11,787, forward strand.
ACCCCT
>JBBPJY010000889.1:0-11770 GCA_038088975.1 Xerocomus cyaneibrunnescens
GCCCTACCATATATAAGCCGTGCCATTTGCTACCGAACACCTCAGTCCGTTGTACCGCACACGACTGAGGTGAGCCACTCATACCTGTGAAAGGAATTGTCGACCTGTAACATAGGTCTGTAAGGACTCCAGTCGACATTATACGAGACTAGGATTGGCACAGCCCCAAACTCGGAGATAGCTGACATCTGGCATACAGCCATGTAGCATCTCAAATGGCATCTTGCCATTGAGTTGAGCCATAGGTGTATGGTTGTACACATGGGTTGTGTGGGTGAAGGAAAATTCCCACCAACTGTCAGGGGCACAGGCATCATGCCACATTGACTTTGACTTGTCTGAGTGTTTTCATTAGCCTTTCAGCTCTTCCATTCTGCATCAGGGTATAGGGTGCAGATTGGTAAATCGCAATCCCCTGCTCCTTGAGCATCGTGTCAAAAGCTTGGGATTTATACTCTCCCCCAGCATCAGACATGCATCCTTGTACCTTTGCCTTGAATTGCATTGAGACAAGCTTTAAGAAGTGCTGAGTTGCAGTCAAGGCATCATTTTTTTGTTTGATAGCTACAGTCCATGCGAATGATGAGTAGTCATTGAGGAAAGTGATAATGTACCGATAGTGTCTATAAGACTTCTTTGGGAAGGATTTCAGATCCAAGTGGATCAGCTCAAATGCACATTTAGTGCGATGCTCAGTAGGAGGGAAACTCCTGTTAGGCATCTTGCCTTTGATACAACCAGGGCATACTAGTTCTTCGGATGGGACCAAGATGTCAGGGAAGCCTTTCGTGTGCTTCTTAGCCTGACAGAGCATATCTTTAGAGGGATGGCTGAACCTCTTATATATAATGTCAAAAGAAATGAAATGTGTAATGGTGCTTTTGTGGTCATGGAGGGGGAGGCCTTGGAGTATATATAACATATGGGAGATGCGTCCAGCCTCAAAGGAGGCAAGCAATCTTCCATCTCCAAACAGCATGTTAAGCTTGGAGCCTGTTTCTTTAACACAAGCGCCATTCTGAAGCAGCTTGCCCATTGAGACAAGGTGCATGCCAGAGTTAGGAATGTACCCAATGTCATTCAATGACAGGATTCTTAATTCCTGGTTGTCATCCTTCCAGCATACTAGAACTCATCCAAGCGCTTCTACATATATTACATGTGCAGTGGTGGAAACGGGTATCTGTGCATCACCTTTCAGCAGTGTGTATTTGACAAAATCCTCCAAAAATGGAGTGTAGTGCATTGAAGCACCAGAATCTAAGATCCAAATGTTATTGGACTTAGAATATCCACATTTACATGGACCTTTGCCTTGCTTATGTTGTTGGCAGGCTTTTCAGCCTTGTTTTCCTACTGCCTTACATGCACACTCAACTGGTAGGAAAGCACAAGATATATGATGTGCTACTACAGGAAGTGCAGTAACTACATCTACATTACTACATGAGGGTGGCACATCACAAACTAGAAGTTCAAGTGAGATGTCATCAGCCTCAGACCACATAGGTGTAGGAGGGAATATGTACAACATTGTAAAATCAGGGTCGGGTATGATGGGCCTGAACTTCCCCAAGCCTGCTGTGTTGGCAAGCTCTGCATCCACATCACTGCCATAGATGTCGACAATATTGTCGACTTCCCAGGAGGTGGCAGGGGGAGCAGAGATCTCCTTCTTCTTGGAGTGCTGCATGTACTTGCATTTCCATGAGGGCTGTTCTTCCTTGTCCGAGTCCAGTTCCTGTGCCATGAAATCAATGAGCACAGTAGTAGTCGTCAGTTCCTCTAACTGGGATTTCCAGCAAGGAGATGCAGAGGGGAGGACAAGGGGTTTGACCATTTGGGTCAAGAACATTCCGGTGGTGACAGTGGTGTCAATGGTGTGGATGTGCTCCATCGAAGCTTGGATGCCAAGTCGTTCGGCAAGGGTGAAGGCTTGTTGGATCCAAAGATTTGCAGGAGGGCCATAGGAACCCTGGTATGATTGCACACTTTGGTGCGCAGCGAGGCGGGGGTCTGGGAATGAGGATGGACCTGAGGTATGGATGACTGGGGGGGCAATGGTGTGACAGAAGTGACTTCCATGGCTGTGTTGGCTTGGGCCTTACCTTTGCCCTTTCCACGGTGCAACTTCTTCTTTGGCTTCTTGTTCTTTTTATCAGACAAGGAAGCCACAGGTTTCTGCTGCTGCTGCTGAAAAGTGGGCTCGGCACCCTTCGCCTTCATGGCGGAGATCTTGTTGGCCTGGTGGCTGTTTTCTTTGCCCTTCATCAAGGTGTACTGCTCATAGGTGAGGATGACCACCTCATGGATTTTGAGAGGGGTCAGAGTCTTGGACTTCCCGTTCTTGTCCTTGAGGGACAAGAGAAGCTGTGTGGTTGTCTCATACTAAGACAGGAGTTTGGCCAGCATAAGCATGGCCTGCACTTTCATGCTAAGGGAGTAGTCCACCTCAGAAAGGTGGATGAAGAGGGTCTCAATCTTTAGAAGAGCAGGACTGGGATGAGAGGCACTGGAGATGGAACAATCTAAAAGCTCCCTAAAGAGGGAGTATGTGGACCTGACAGAGGCCTTGTCAAACTCTGCCTTGAGCTTTCCAAGGAGGTTGTTGGCATCGTTATCATTGAATTTCTGATGGAGACTGTTCGTCATGTAGAGATGGATAGTCCCTACGATGGTGTCATTGGCATGGTGCCATGCCATGTAGAAATTGCGGTTGTCAACCTTTGATTCCAAGAAAAGGGTGTCAGGGGTGGGGATGGAGACCACCCAGTATGATTTGGTGGACTTCAGATAGGCATTCATTACTGGCCACCAAGAGCACCAGTTGGAGCCATTGAAGATGGGGATGGTGACTGTCTTGGGTGCAATAGAGGAAGACATTGTAGATCTGCTCATTGCATCAGTAAGGGTACAAGCAATGGTGAATCAAACCAGCATAGGTTTACCCTACTCCTGGTGCTGATCAAGCTATGTGCTAAGAAGCAACAATAGCAATCTGGTACCAGCATAGTGCGAGGTATAGATGTGACGCCTTCTGCATGATCAGCTTTCAGGTGCATTTCTGCACACCATCCACTAAGGCATCTGGCAATCACTACTCTCAATGTGCAACAGCTAGGAACTGCATTGGTGCGCATGCATTTCTGCACAGCACAACCACTGTGTTCTCCAGCATGTGTCATTAGGGCTCATAACCTGTTGAAAAGGAGGGAATGCTCATCTAACACTTACTTGGTAGAGGTGTTGTAGAGTTGATATACCACACATATGATTGTTGTAAGAACAAGAGTGTTATTCAAACTCAGCAATTGAGTTTGTTTATATACGATACATCATGTGACCATAGTCACATGTCCATAAACTATACTATGTATTAGTATGTGAAGTGCAGCTACACTAGTGCACATTCAACACAATGTTGTATGCACAGGTCACATAGGGATATCATGTGGAAAGCTCAGCTGCAGACTACTGGCCTGGGATGGGTGCTATGTCTGACTCGCAGTTAGGAGTCAGTATGAGCTGGACACTCTTGCAAGAACCCTGCTATGTCGGTGACCCTGCTTTCAGGATGCATCATGCTCTCAAAGTACACGAAATCATTTTTCTTACTGTCGTTTACTCTGCAGACCGAGAAATCTGGCATTTCTGGCTGGAACATGTCGTATATTCAAAGAGCCAGCACTGGATGTACTCTGAAAACAGTTAGATGACCTATGATCTCTAGTGCGATGTCTTCCAGAAGTGCCTTGTATGTAATCTCAATGATATGTAGTAAGAGTATTCGTTACACTTTGTTTGACAATTTTTTGTTTTATATTCTGACTTGAGCGGTTAGAACTCTAGGTGGCAGATATCAGACATGTAAGTCATGCTTACCCACCTGTGGTTGACACTCGACCAGCCTCCCTGGTACGCGTCAATGGCTGACAAGAAATCTCTCATGATCATGCTCGAAGGGAATGCTTTTGGGAAAGAGAATGAAATTCCAAGTCTAAACTAACTTTACAGGAATGTCTTACTTATATACTGTGACTAAGTAGTGCACGGACCAACTACGTCATAGGCTAGAATTGTGATATTGTGACAAGGTGAAAGAGAAAAAGAAGAAAAGCTTTTCAGTATCCCCTTTTTAAGGACTGATGTCCACGGCAGTTGGAAACTTGAAGGATGATTCAGGGAATTTTCTTAAGGACTCGCGGAATAATAGGAAATCTGCAGATTGAAGGATTTGAGTGGTGGAAAGAGGAAGAGGTTGCTTGAGACAGATGGGGCATTGGCAAACTGGATCTGAAGTAGTTCGTAACTTCATAGTTGCCTTGGGTCTCATGGCTAGAGGGTGTAATTTGTGAAAGTGTTTTACGGCGTCTTGGGTGTGTGGTAATTGAGATGCCTTTTTCCACTCTCTCTCTTCCCAGGGAAATCCTTTCCAATTCACCAGATATTTCACTTCTCCTCTTCACTCTCGGGAATCCAAGATAGATTCTATTTCTTGTTCTGATTCTTCTTGGATTATTTCCGGTGGAGAAGGTGGAGGGAGTTTCTGGGAAGGGAATTGTCCTTTTTTATAGGGCCATAACAGGCATTCGTTGAAGACTGGATGGATGGACTTCCAGGACTTTTCCAGTTTCAATTTGTATGCCATGTGCCCTACTTTCTTTATGACCTTGAAGGGGCCATATCGTTTGTCATTCAGTTTTTTTGAAGGTCTATCAGAGCAGATATTGGTGGCTTCAAGCAACACCAGGTCTCCAGGTCGATATTCCTTTCTTTTGTCTGCCTTTCGGTCATGGAACCTTTTCATATCTCTACTTGCAAACTCTAAGGCTTCTTTTGCCTGAGCTTGTGTTTCCTTCATCCTTGTAGTGAAGTCCTCTGCCGCTTCATTATGTGGCTGTACTCGCCAATCTACCCCTATACTTGGATTGTGGCCGTAATTTAGAACAAACAGAGAATGTTTGGTTGATGAATTTGTCTTTTGATTGTGAGCGAATTCCACTAGAGGAAGCCACTCAGTCCAATTGTTTTGTCTATGGTTGGTGTAAATTCATAAGTATTGTTCTATTTCTGTGTTCATTCGTTCGGCTTGGCCGTTTGTTTGGGGGTGATAAGTGGTGGAGGGGTTAGCTTCAATATGAAGCATCTTGTAGAGGTTCTTCATAAAGGATGAAACGAATTGTGTTCCTCAATCCAAGACGATTCGTTTTGGGGTACCATGCTGCTTAAATACATGGTCTCTAAATATCGTAGCTACGCCTAAGAAAGTGATATTGGAAGCAATAGGAAATATATGGATCATCTTGGAAAATCTGTCTACTATGGTAAGAATGGTGTCCTTTCCATTCAATTCTGGAAGGGGGCCTATAATATCGATGGAGATTTCCTCCCATGGATAGGAGGGGGGTTCAAGTGGATGTAGAGGCATCGTATGCCTCATTCTTTTTGTTTTGGCTTTTTGACACATGTCGCATCCCAATACATAGGCCTTGACATCTTTTCTTAACGTGGGCCAGTAATATTGTTCTTTGACGAGGTTGATTGTTCTTTGTTCTCCTGAATGACCAGCGAGTGGATGGTCATGGTTTTCCTGAATGATTCGCTCTCATAATTGGGGGTTTTTTGGTATATAGAGAGTGTCCTTCCAGTATATTATGCCATTTTGTTCTCTCCAGGAGAGTTTTCCTTGTAATAGTCCATCCCTAGCGAATCATTCTCATTGGTGTTGGCATTTTTTTACAAGTTCGAAAATACTCAGGATGGCTTGTGTGACCATTGTGCGCACCGCAGCAGCATTGGTCACTTCCTTGGGGGCAAGCTCAGCATTAGCCCTGACAAAAATAGATGGTGGAAAGAGATATGAGTCCTTGTTATCAGACTCTACCCCCTTTTCATGATCTGGCCTCCGGGACAGAGGATCAGCCGAGTTAGTCTTGCCGCTGCAATGTACAATTTTGAAATGATATTCTTGCATGGCTTGAGACCACCTTGCTTGTCTCCATGATAAGTCCTGGGGTTTCTTGAAGAATTTGAGGTTTTTGTGGTCTATTAATACTTCAAATTCGTGTTTTGCGCCTAATAGATAGTGGCGCCATTCCTTAAGAGCAAACATAATGGCGAGAGCTTCTAAATCTCCTGCGTGGTAGTTCCTTTCAGAATCGCTTAGAGACTTTGAGATGAAGGCCACCAGTCGCCATATGTCTTCTTGTTTTTGGAAAAGTACAGCACCTATGCTGAATCCAGAAGCATCGGTTTCGATTCTGAACAGGGTGTCATTGCTGGGCATTCCGAGAGCTGGGGCGGATGTAAGAATGGTTTTGAGAGAGTTGAATGATTCTTGGCACTCGGAGGTCCAAACGAACTCTCTGTTGTCGGATGTAAGGGTGTTGAGGGGATGTGCAACTTGGGCAAAGTTGCGGACGAATCTTCGATAAAAGTTGAGGAATCCTAGGAATCCTTGTAGTTGTTTTCGACTGGAGGGGACAGGCCAGTCTCGGATTGCAGACACCTTTCCTTCATCCATTTTAACCTTGTCTTGACCAATAATTAGGCCGAGGTATTCGGTTTTGGAGGCATCGAATTCGCACTTTTCATGTTTCAGGAATAATTTGTTTTCTCTTAAGATTTGTAATACTTCTCGTACTACTTTTATGTGTTCTTTGTGGTCTTTAGAGAAAATCATAATGTCGTCTATGTATACCACAACTTTTCCTTGATCTATCAGATCCCTGAACAACATGTTCATCATGGTTTGAAAGGTTGCCAGGGAGTTGGTCAACCCGAAGAACATGACAAGGGGTTTGAAGAGCCCTCGATTTGTGTGGAATGCTGCCTTCCATTCATTGCCTTCCTTCATTCAGACATTGTTGTATCCCCAACGAATGTCCAACTTGGTGAAGTATTTACTACCTCGCAATTTGTCCACTAACTCCGAAATGAGTGGAAGCAGATACTGATTCTTGATCGTAATGTCATTTAATTTTCAGTAATCCTGGACTGGTCAGAGGCAGCCATCCTTCTTTTTAATGAAGAAGAAGGTGGAGGTGAAGGGAGATTTGGAGGGACGAATCCTTCCAGAGAAAAGGTTTTCTTTGAGGAACTTGTCGAGTTCGACTTGTTCACTCAGGGAAAGGTTGTAGATTTTTGAATTTACTGCGTGATCTCCAGGAACAAGTTCAATTGCATGATCCCATGGACGATGAGGAGGCAGTTCATCGAAATTCTCCTTGGCGAAGACATCTTCATAGTCATGATAGACCATCGGCACTGCTTCTTTGAAAGTTTTCTTTATTTTCTTTTGTGTGGCAGCAGCGGCGATGTTGGTTGAGACATTTCGGATGTGTTCAAATTGATTGAGTTGGAAGAGTCAGCCACCTTCTTCCAATTCATCAACTAGATTGGAGGGGTTGGTGGAGATGTCGGCATGATTGTTTTCACACCAGAATTCCACTGTTCCTGAAATCCAGTCGATTGAGGGATTGTGCTTCTTTAGCCAGCCATGGCCTAAGAAGACTTCGTTAGTCCCCAGCGTAGTTACGGCCAGAGATATCTGCTCCTTGTGTTCGCCGACGTCAAGTTGTACGATAACAAACTCTTTGACTTTTCCTGCAGAGTTTTGGGTTCCGTCAGCATTGTATATGGGTATTGGGATGGGGAACTTATGTGTTTGCAATCCTTTCAATTATACAAAGGATTTATTGATAGTCGAACTCGTGCAACTGGAATCAATCAGGGTGGATATCTGGAAATTTCTTTGATTGGATAAGGTGAGGGTTGCAGAGAGTTCAAGGGAATTGTTCGAGCGCTTTGCCTGTCTTATGAACCTCGGTTTTTGTTGAAGTTCGTAGAGAGCATAATACGCTTCTTCGTCATTTAGCGTTTTCAATTGCGCTACCAATTCCTTGATTACTTCTGAGGTTCATTTATCATGTACGAACGACCAAAGATGTTTTATTGACCTTTTTTCGTCTTTATTGTTGATCACACACTTAATCCATCTAATTGACCATGGATCAATGGTGTTCATCCAAGATGACCTTGTGGCAGTGAGCTTGGCATCAACCACCTTTTTGTAAGTCTTCTTCCGAGGAGGGCTCTGCATCTCAGTGGGAATACACACACTTGGAAGCGGAGCAGCACTCTGCAGCTGAGCCTTAGGTCTTTTTAGAATAACCTTAGGCACACTCTCACTTACTTTTGTTTTTGAGTCGTCTACAGTTTCAGTGTTGTCACACATTTCGATCGTTAAACATGTATATTTATTTTTTGTATCTAAAGTACATGTATTCAACGGAGAAACTGTTTTTCTTGGAGCTGGGTGCTGACTCACTGTGCAGCTCTGGTGATAAAACCCAATTTTGCCAACTTTTCTTCTAAGTCGGCACCACTTGTATATTCGATTTCTTGTCTGCGCATTACAATTTTGTGGACACAATGGGGATGAGGGGGGTGTGCAGTGCAGGGCCAGACACCAGAGCATTTGGCACATTTGCCTTCTGCTCAGGCCTTGCCTATGTCCATAGGGACACCTTGGCCGGAGAAAGTGCCCACCTGGTTAGGGTGAACAGCGGCAGGTTTTGAAGAGGAGGCTGCAGGAGTGGCTGCAGCGGGGACGGAAGCGGATGGATGAGGGCCTTGCAGGTGATTAGCCCAGTTGGGACATGGGGCGACCTGTTGTGCACGATGTGCTTTCATCTCGACGAGTGTTTGCTTGGCCTCCACCAAGGTGCGATTCCACTCGATGATGTCTTCGCATCGTCGCATCTTGCAGTCACCGGTTTCTACAAGTTTGACGATCTCGTATTTTACTCCCTTTTTTGTAATGTTCACGAGTGTCCTGCTCATGACATTGACATCAAATTCAGCTTCCAGCACTAGTGTGTGCATTTTGGTAAAGAAACCTTCAATGGTTTGATTTTGTCCTTGTTTAAGGGACATTAATTTTTCTTCAGCCTATTGTTTGATGTTCAAAGGCCAGTACTTGCGTTTGAGTTCCTTGGCAAAGGTCTTGAACGTATTGGTGAGGAAACAGGGCATTGTAACATAGAGATCGGCAAACTTGCCAGCATTGTTCTCACCCGTCATGAAGCCCAGGATAATGAGAATTTTTTGCTTGTCAGTGGGCTGTTCTGAGAAGCTGGTGAGATATAGAATGATGTGTCTCCACCATTGGACGAACTTTTTCTGGTCGCTGTCAAATTGGTCGGGTTTTGACACCCAGGATTTATTTGCCTTTGAAAGGCTGACGACTGGCGCAGGGGGGACGTTCGGTAAGGGGCGAGATGGCAAGGTCATGCAGATATTTTGCCTCTGAGGGGTGTGAGGCAAGGGAGGCGAAAACAGGCGCGGAGGAGGGCCAGCAGTGGCCAGGTTATTCATGGCACGATAGTACCATTCATTGTAGCTGTGGGTGAACTCCTCCTGTGTCAGGAAGGTCAGTGCACCAGCTACCGGGGCAATAGGATTTATAGCAGCCATAGCTGCTGTGGCTAATTGTGTGGTCAGCGAGGGACTGGCTTCTGTGGATGTCCATGAAAATGGCGGACACGTCGGAACAGGGCTTTGTACTTGTAATGTTGCCATAATAGGTGGCAGGGGGTCTGCACACGAGGGCATCCTTGATGGTGCTCTCACCCCATGAAGGGTGGAATGAGATTCCAACTGTGTTGGATATGGTTCGGGTGTGGACATGTATGTTGTTTGTGATAGTGGAGGTGGTGGGTTTGCTAATGAAGGTGTTGCGAATCACCTTAGGAGTGGGGAGAGGAGTGATGGCACGGTGTGTGCATAACAGCAAGCTCTGCTACGAGCCGACTTGCACACTGAAGGTGGGAAGGGGATGCTAGACCTAAATTGCCAGGGGAGCAAGGCTCAACCGCTGGATGAAAACCCTTGACGAGATGGGAGCAGGGAACTCCCAGTAGAAACTGATGGGACGATGGTCACTAATGTTTCTGGTAACACGAAACCTCAATTCTTTACACACGGAGTTGACACCATGCCAGAGATATTGGGGATGTAAGCCTCAGGTCTCTGGAACCTTTCCCTTGTGTGCTATGGGGCTTAGCAACTTTATCCTTATTTATGTCATGCCGGACGAGCGCATCAACTAGCCTTTCAAAGGTGCTAAACCCTGCCTGTCACATAGGACATGGCTCTAGGTGAACACTCTTTTCTCAGATCCCTTGCATCCTACTGAAAGCCTGACAGGGTCACCCTCAAAATGAGCAGGTCTGTGGCGAAATTGTTCAGACATCAGGGGGGTCTCCAAGATTGGAGTGCTCTAGTTCCTCGAATAGAGGGTCGCTGAGCGAAGTGAGATTTTCCTTAACCCTGGAATCCAGGTGTATTGATGGGGCTGAAGAGGCCCTTGGTCGGAAAGTGGGGAACGGAGGATAAGGACACAGACACAGAGTGCACGCCAGGCTAAGAGTTGTCAGTTTCAGATGTAATAGAGCACCATGTTGGCGAGTAGAGGAATAGCATTCAGTTCGAGAAGTAGACTTGGAATTATGACAAGAAATCTCTCACAATCACACTCGAAGGGAACACTTTCGGGAAAGAGAATGAAATTCCAAGTCTAAACTAACTTTACAGGAATGTCTTACTTATATACTGCAACTAAGTAGTGCACGGACCAACTACGTCATAGGCTAGAATTGTGATATTGTGACAAGGTGAAAGAGAAAAAGGAGAAAAGCTTTTCAACGGCGTCGTGTGCTTGCGAGACTGATGCGCTCCGACGGGCAGGATTGACATGTTCTCTCGGAGCAGGTTTTCCCCCTATAGTACTAGCCCTGTTGTTCTCATCGAGTAACATGTGTGCTGCTCGATGATTTGTTCCCCAATCAGGAAAAGAATGAAGGAATATGTATTAGGGCAAGGTGTACACGTGTATATTTGTTGACAAACTGACCAAAGTCGTGACGCAGTCCTTGACTTGACGGATCTATAGCATTGAATAGCCATTCAACCCCCTTAGGAAGATATGCTTTTACAAGTGATCTGTTGACCTGGGATCAAGAATAATCGTGGTCACAAACAACAAGATGAATGAGGCATTAACTGTCATCCCACCTCTCTGATTCTCGCAAAATATATTTACGTTTTTTGGTCGGTTTCAAAACTTGACCACGGTGGCAATCTGCTCAAGAAGCACGGAAGACTCCACACTTGTTCAAAGTTCAGAGCCAGCTAACCCAAGCACATCGAGGCCCACGCAGGACCCGAATGGCTTAGCTCCCCTATCTCGTCAAGGACAACTACAACGGTCACTGACTCAAGACTTCGGTCGTACGCAAGCCTAGCTTTCGAGACAGTCTTGTGCGTTCCCTCTACTTCCGCCTCTCGGTCAGCCCACGCAGCTACGACCAGCTCTGACTGCGAGATTCCCTATAACCGCGGGGCACGCGCCGAAAAGCCGTCGTTTAGCGTCAATTTATCAGTTTTTCTCTCCATCACATGAGAAGGGGCCCATGGTGTTATGGTACTCGTCTGAAACCTCGATGAAGGAGCCGTGTTTATTTCTCAGCTAGATTTATGTGTTGTCGCAAATGTGTGTTCAGGGACCATTCGCTCCTCGACGTCTTTTTGTAAAACTCGAGCTTTCAGAACGAAAGTGGATAGTCCAATCGGTTCGACGTGTGAAAAGCTTTTTCTTTCTTCTTTATTTCACCTTGTCACATATCTAGACTATGACGTAGTATGACGACATTGGTCCGTGCGCGTAGTAAGAATAGTATATAAATAACGCTTCCATGTATAATACTCT
>JBBPJY010000892.1:0-11760 GCA_038088975.1 Xerocomus cyaneibrunnescens
GAATTCCGTGATGCGAACGCGCAGAAGTATAACGTGGCACTTGTTCTTCCGACGTGATCCTTCCCTTGAAGATGAGAGCATCTGCTTGAAGGCAGCGAAGTGGCAGTAGAGTGAAACACATCGTCAGTGTCGCATAGTATGCATCCAGATGACGTCTAGACGATGTCAGCGAAATGTTGGGATGTGAAGAGCGTCTGACACGCTTGAGCACCAGTTGACCTGCATCTACATCATGCCTACCTGATCGTACATCGTATGGCAGCTCGTCCGTAGTGTTGCCCGCAGTTTTCCAGAATGCACTTGATTTGCTTCTATTTACTTTCGCCCCTAGTAGGACCAAAGCGGCCAAACCAGAACAACGTTGGGCGATTGGCTGTTGGGCCTCAGTATGGCTTGCTAGCCTCCATCTCGTCTCTTAAGAGCTCCGGAATGGCTATTTAAGTGCGCTTGCTTTGTTGTAGCCACCGGGTATTGTTTTACTGATCAACTCTCCCGGATCAATAAGCTCTCCAAGTCGTACTGCGTGGAGCTCTTGAGCAGAACATACAGCGCCTTCTATGTCAGTACACAAATACGCAGACGAAGCATTCCCAAAGGAGTTGGTAATCCAGCCATGCCTGGCCGGGTCCTTACTAGAGAGGTCACCCCTCAAAAGCAGCGGTGGACAGCGGTGGGCTTGTCCTGCTGTCAGATTGTGGACAGGGTCCACACAACTCCACAATACTGCGGGTATAAGGGTCTGCGGGTATAAGAGTCTGCTGTAGAGGAATAATCGGACGTTAACCCTTCAAACCATCATCGGTCATGTCTGCTAGACCCGCATCAACACCTCCGACCCAAACTCTCCCCGTAGGTATTGCCTCCCCTACTGCTTCATCGACACTGACGAGTCGATGCCAAATAGGACACTCTAGTTGCGAAGAATACACTCGGCCTTCCAGACGTGCAGCCAAAGCAAACGTCTGCTCTTATCCACGAGCTGGAACTCCTATCTTCGCCATCAGGACAGCATGCTGCTGCCACATCCATGCTCCACCAATCGTCCACCAACCAAAAGCATGATCCGAATTCAGCTGCGCCACAGACTGGGGAAGCCGAGGACGAATATACACTCAGTGCCTACGGCGACATCTCACTCAGCGAAGTTATAGTTCCTCCCCCGCCTGCTGCTACGCATCCCACTTCTAGCCCTTTAGAGCCGAAATTCCCTCAGCCCCGCCTTCGCCTCAGAGTGCGGCGGCCACCGATGCCAAAGCGTCGACTAGGTTACACTTACGTCGCAGACCCCCCTCGTAGCGGGGCCATGAGCTCTGATGCGCGTTGGCCGGGTAGCCCAAGACCCTTTTCCAACGTGAGCGTCTCCATCGTATAACTACTTTCGTCACTCACGCCCACTTTGGACACTCCCCTTCAGAATCCGTCTGGGCTCCAACTTCAGCCGCTGGTACCTCCACCGTCTGCTAAACCCACGACCCCTCGGACCCAGGAAAACAAACCACTCAAGAACGGTGGATCGAGCCTCGAGAAGCTCTTTGACGAACTGGTGCCCCGTTCGCCCTCCATTCGACTGTCGCCGCCAGGTTCGCCCGCCAGTCAGGTCATCGGCCTGCCACAAGAGACACGTGAACCGAAACGCGATGCCCGGCAGGATAAACCCAAGGAGGCGCCCTGGCGAACCAGACTCCCACCCCGCCTCCCGATTCCAAAGTGGGACATGTAGATCGCTTTTGATGTCAAACCAAGCCGGCGGACCGTCTGGCGTCGATGCATTACTGTAAACGTGAACATCCGTGGGATACGTGGAAAGGACAGGATATATAATAATAGGCTTCTCAGCTTTCACTGGCCGTCCTCAGTCGAGTGGGTACTTGGTTCGAGCGAGGGACAAAACTTTGCATAACACATATGTACTTGGTAGAAAAACACCGACAGGTGACTCACCGCGGTTGAACTCAAGTAAAGGACACACAAATAACCAGACCCTGTGGTTGCTAACTAATCTTGACTTCTCTACGGTACCTGTTCACGATGCAGGCTACACCGTACCAAAAGCCCAGTGGCCGTGCATATCGAGATCACCGTGGAGCAAGGGCAAACGAGGACCGACGCACGGGTGAAAAATATTATATTCTACCCCAGTGAACCCCCCCGAAACGGGGGGGAAATTAGGCAAGGAATCAGTCATTTGAAACGGGACCAAGTCCTCAAGATGATTGTCCAATATGCTAAATGTTAAATACGCGCGCTCCTTTCAGCAAGATGAAGTCCATAGCAGCTTTGCAAGGGTCTCTGACAGCCCGGGTGAGTGGGTATGAAATGGTAAGCCGATCGTCTCAGTATGCGGACGCGCAGTTAAGGCATCGCTAGCCACTTGGCAAGAAGGATAGGGAAGTTTGGCGTTCCGAGACCCGTCACAGGGTCCCAACCTCGGCTCGTATTGAAGCCCGGCGTGCCACAACCAGGGTTAGTACCGTTAGTGATGTCATGGAAGCCGTCAGTAAAGTTGGCAGCATAGATCTGTCGTCAAACATCAACAGGGCCGCTCACGTTTTAACACTTGAAAAAAATACTGACGACTGGGTTGATGAAACCGATGGTGCTCTTTCCAATCGCAATGCGTGCATCGTTTACCATTGCGAGCATGGCTCCCACGACTGGCGCGGAGGCAGAAGTCCCATACACAAGGGTAAAGTTGTTGTCAACCTATCATTGTAAAGGTCACCACAGAGAACCATGACGGACAAGCCATCTCGCTTACCGCGACCGCGTAGTTGGCACCGTTTGCGGATAAATCGGGGTATGCACGAGACTAGCGGTCGAGTATAGAGCATCAGAAAATCGCACGGACGAAGAAAACTTTCAGCCTACCTTTCCGGTCGAGTTCCAGATACTGCCAGGGTATGTAGGAGGGAAGTTCTTCAAGTACGAGCCAACAGCCTCCTTTTGGTATTCGGGAATCGCAAAGTAGTTGCTGAATCCACCACTAGAGTAAATGACTTCTTCACACGCACTCTCGGGGTCGAAAATTGTCTTCCCGGAGACGATTTGCGTTGCGCCGACAGTAGTAACATAGGGACATGTAGCAGGGAACCCAGGATTGAAGATCTTGCCAGTCGAATTTTGAACACCTGCACAGAATAGCTGAGTAAGAACATGTCATTCCATAGAGGAAAAGATAGTACCATCTGGATTCAAGCAATTGTTCAAGTTACCAGCGACGCCATCGTCCCCGGAACTATACAAAAGGGTAACACCCATGAGACCAAGCTTGGCATATTCGGCACACTGGCGTGACGCATAGAAAACTGTCAAGTCGGCCTCGTCGTATCCGTAGGAACTGGAGATCACGTTTGTCCGGTTGGCTGTGCCACAAGCATTGGGACCTGGCGAGAGACGATGTCAACCTGAGAAGTGACAGAGGAAACCCTTCTGACCTGTAAATCCGCCAGGTTGGTCATTCGGGTAAACACCATCCTGACTGGGGTCGTCACCACCCTCGAATGTGCAATAGGAACCATCGATTGCATCAAGGAAGTTGTTGAACGATGCACCTGAAAGGGCCCTTCTAAATCAGAAGGCAAGAATGTTATAAAATCTGAGTTCAGACCTTCGACCAAATCACCGACTTGGTACAAGGTAACATTTTGTTTCGCGGTAACAAGGGCCATGGCATACTGGAGATCGAGATCAGACTCTCCGTTGATCTTGAAGGTTTCGTTCGTGCTGAATGTACCTGATGAAGTGTAAGTGACCTCGTATGACTTGGACCAGCCCGTTGAGCAAGCATGCATACCTCCATCAATGTCCACGATGATTGGGCTGACACCAATGAGATCCGGGGAGAATTGTTGAGCGAATAGATTGAGATCCTCCTGGCGGTAGGTATTTGGGGTATACTCGACTACACGCAATCAAACAGAGTTCGCTCGACGCAATGTCCGTACTCACCGATACCATAGCTATTCTTGTTGGTGGCAACGGGCTCATATTCGAACCCATACAATGCACGAAGACATAAAGGGGTGATGTGTTTATCACATTCTTCGAGCTGCTGCAAGTCCGACGAGTTGAACAATTGTCCAGCCGTCTTCGGACCATTCCCATAGCCGGGCAGACCGATGGACTTGAGGGGTTGACCAAGACCACCAATGGAACGCTTGGACAACTTGACGTCAAAGTGAACCGTGGGGGTCACGAAGTCGACGTGGGGCACCAAGTGCTCAGGTAGGTGGTAACTTTCGCATGCTGAGCGCAAGGTTGATCAAAAAGTACCTTTGCAAATCCATATCGACACTCACCGACATGTTCGACCCCGGTCTCGTGTCCGTACACATTGTAGGTCGTAAGCAAGAGGTCCTCTGCTTCCCGGACGGTCGCCTTGAACTCGAGCCAACCCCCGGACGACGAGAGCTTGATGCGGTGCGACTCGATACCGCTCTCGACGAGCCAGCTTCGAACGGTGTCGACCGACTGGCGGCTCGGGGCGAACGTCGAGGCGATATCACTGGCCGACCAGTGCTTGCCGTAGTTGGGCGAGTCAGGGTGAGATACGTCGTAGAGGTATTCTTCGAGGAACTCGAGGTTGGACTGCGCAAGCGCGAAACGGAGCGGAACGACGGCAGACGCGTGGTGTCTGCGGGCTAGGTTCCATCCTGACGGGATGGATGAGCGGTGTTCGTGCACAGTTGAACGGGAGAGAAGAGGATCGGAGCTGGCAGCAAGGCCGAGGGACAATAAAACGAGCGGAAGGAGAAAGGAACGCATCGCTGAGAGGGAATGAGAAGGCTTACCGAGGGTTGTCCGTGTTCCCTTTTTTTTTTTATAGCATGTGCTTTGCTCAGCGCTCAAAGGCGTTATTCATCGAAGGGAATCGGCAAAGTGTCCCGTTCGACGTGCGGAGTTACCATCAAAATCACGTCACCGCAATCAGTCCCCCGCAGTCATGCGGGCTTTTGCTCGATTGGTTGGCCAGTTTCGGGTACGTGAATCGCACAGTACTGTGCACAGAGAGACTTGCAACCATCGACCTTCTTGGATACAAGCAGGAAGACAGATAAATCTATGTACACACCGGTGGCACAGCCACATACATGAAATATCGTAAAGTGTCGTTGTGACCCGTCAAATTTGTCCAGTTGACTCTCGTCTAATCATGTCTCGTTTCGATCCGCGCAATGGCACCACCGAGGGTATCATAGAACGCATCAGGACCCAGCAGTCCAACAATACCCGCATTCTCAAACACCTCTCGGATCCCAGATCGGAGGTGCGTAATGTAGAGGTGGACACCACGGTTCTTAGCAGATGATAGAGCTGTCAACGCAAACGAAATGAAATCACATCGCTGATTCATCCTACCTGGTACGATTCCAACATCTCATGGAAAATTTGTACAGCCCTTGATAATCAAACTAGCTGTGAATGAGGCATCAGATGGGAACACTGCTGACACGTACGTTGCGTCGCAGTTATCAACATCAGCCATATGGAAGACCAGTGCGCTGGGAGGTTGTCTTCTGGGCTCCTCAGACGGATGCGCGTGATGAGCACCATACAGCTCAAATCTACGCAATCGTGCTATCGGGAGCGTGAGTCTTTGCCGCAATACGGATAGATGACAAGACACCTTTTAATTGAGCGCTATTGGCTGGAACGACTCAAATTAATGATGGCTGGGTTGTTGTAAATACCCACGTACCGAAATCAAGGCTCTCTCGAATGCGTACGATCAGTGTCCCAGGAATGTCTTCGGCCTCAGGAACATCTGTCACAGGTCGCCATTGGTCCGTACCGGGAACTCGGCCCTGTGTAAAGTCCCTGATCAACAAGTTCAACCAATGAGACCCTGGCAGGACCCACAAGCACTGTCATACGGGTTTTTGACGACCGCCGGACGACAAGCAGAAGCGATATGATCAAACTGACTACGATTCCGATCTCAACGTTCCAAACGACAGAAAGAGTGAACGTGATGAACATCATCGCCAAATCCGGCCATGCTCCAATCCTAGTGTTGGATCCTCAGGTTAGGTAGAATTGTTAGAATGAGAACAACGCACTTGTAGTAGTACACCAGGTCATGTGGAACCTCGGAAAAGAGAGACATAACGAACAAACATATCCTGTAAAGAGCAGGACAAGACCTCGATCAGATTGAGCCATATGATGTCGCACCGGAGAGACAAACATGGAAGCCAAGACACATTTGGGCAAGAAATAAAGCGCGGGAAGGAGGAAGAATGTCGCCAGAAGCACGAGTACCGCGGTGATTAGCGAGGCCAGCTGTGTCCTAGCACCGATATCGCCATTAATTCGCGACCTGCAACCTCGTGAACTTTATACCCAAACAAATGTCATCTGCACGAACCTTACGATCGAACCGAAAGCAGGAAGGGTGCCAGGAACAAACGAGCCAACAAGATTGGCTGCACCCAATGCAACTAACTCGCGATTTGGACTAACTGGATGGCCGAAGCGTTCCCCGTTCTGCTTTGCAGCGACTATACTATCCAAGAACCCAATGATCGTAATTAAACTGTGAAGTTGATGAGTTGGCTTTCGGCTTCATATGCGGCAATGACACCCACATAGCAGTGGATGTTGTGCCACGTAGAAAAGAATATGTATGTGAGCCCAGAGGAAACTTGAAGAAGTGTTTGCCTGTCGAAATAGGGACGGAACCGAGAATCTCAACGCCTTGTTTGTCCCAATGCAGCTCATCGGATACCCCTGAGAGAATATTAACGCTGACGCACTGGAGGCATTACCACAGCTTACAAGTGGTAGCAACAAGTACAAGAAGCACCTCAGGAAGCCGATAAATCCACCACGTTCTCTTGAAGCATTCCTTGAAAAATCGTAGGAAAATCAAGAAAAATAGTACTCCGAAGCTGATCAGAGTTGTTAGTTTGTGAGAGTGCGTCCAAACATATTCGATGAGGAAGAGGGTCTTGTCTAGAGTTGTTTCAGGACGGAGTTGATCTTCCAACGCAACCAAACCAAACATCGGGACGAGCTGCTCCCTATGCGCGACATCAATTGTGCACATAATTAGAAAAAAAACTACACGCACACAGTGATTACAACTGCAATGGCAGTCACAAAACCACGGAGTAGGGCGCGACTGAGGACAACGTCCAAAAAGCCAAGGCGAAGGAAACCCAAGAGGAACGCGAATAATCCAACCTGGTGCTGGTGTAGATAACATCGTGATGAGGAAATTAGGAAATCGCACCTGAAGACCCATCGCAGTTGCCACCGCGACACCAAGTTTATCGGGAGAGATATCGGGGTACGAGCGACGATAGTCGGTAATGGCCTGACCGACGAGTAACGATAAGGAAGCTTCTGCTGCAACATTGAGTTGTCTCGACGTTCCAAGCAAACTGTAAGCTATAGGAGGTATAGAAGCCGCGAACTGACAAAGAAATACATATATATAGCACCAAGTTAATAATCAAACGAAAGGATGTCACTTACAAGGCCAGCAGTTGGACCAATCTTGGCTAGTGAAGTGCCGTAACTGACTGACAAGGGTATAAGCATAGCAGCGAGTGACACGCCAGCGAGCACGTCGCCACCGAGGCTGAACCAAAATGAGAAGTGACATCTCAAAGACAAGACGAGGAAGACTTACAGAGAGAATGAGTAGTCGGGGATCCATGCAGTTGAAGGCACATAATATCCCAGTCTCCTCGCAAACTTGGTGTCGCGTATTCTTGATCGCTTGATCCCTGACAGTCAGGAAGAAAACTTGGTTCAGGTTGGCAGCGCACAAAATAGAGACTCACCGATGGTTGAGGACGCAGAGCTTCTATTCGCGGCATGATGGGCTGGACCGGCTTCAACATCGTCTTGGTTGAGAAGGGGTGTCCTCTCTTGTGCATGCGCCAACCCGCGCAATGAGGAGATGGAGGTGGCAGTAGATATTGTATTGAATGGAGTGTCGTTCGAATGCGAATTGGAACCCATTTCTAGTAGTGATGACGGTCAGGAGTTCTCAGAAGACGATGAACGCCCACTGGGTGACTCACCAGGCAAGGACCTCCAATTAACTTCGAGTCCCATCGGAGTCTGTCGTCTTGGTCATTAAATTGCCCCGTCACGTGTAGTCTGGCGCAAGTCGCCGTCTCATCATACAGCGCGCGCCCTGAAACGTTGAATAGTTCCGCCTGCCAGCTGGCCTGACACTGCATAGTTCCTCCTGTCCGCATGATAAACAGCTTTCAACCTTGACTAATACTGGACTGCTCAGGTTCGTGGCCTCAAGCCACGACGATGACATTTTTCCATCGATGGCACGTTGCAGAATGTTGGTGCCTCCAGGTCCGTCCAACGGCTTTTCGGGTTTCAGTCATGGAAATGGTCTGGCATTGGCAAGGTCTCGATGCATTGGCTGCGCTCATGCCGCGCCAAGCCCTTCTTTGACCGGGGACGTATATTCAAAGTCTTCCGTACTGCCCAGTCATCGGCAGTATGCCGAACTGCTCATCTACGAGGCGCCGCTACAGTGCGCTATTGGCCGTTTTCACAAGACAGTTCTAACTCACTCTTGCGGAAAGAGTGTGGACGCTCAGTCTGAGACCTAATCGCATTGTTTGTAGCAGTCTCTGGAGTACATAGAGTCGATTGCAAAATCGAAATAGATACGTGGAACACTCTCATGGGTTGTCACTCGGAACTTGAGGACGCTGTAAATGGCTGTGAGTCACGACAACGCGCCAGGCCGAGCGGGTGCAGCACATCTCATAGAGTGTATGCAGCACTCTGTCAGGTGAAACCCACAAAGGGTACCACCATCGACGGAGTCAATGAGATAACGGAGTCCCAGTGGGGATTCCCTAGAACGGGTACCATGCTGGAGATGCTCGCCACCGAAACCAAACAAAGCCAACTACAGCAACTGAAACGGTTAAGTAGTAGGCGCCTGACTTGCACACGACTCTTTTCATCCGTCAGTCATGTCCCAGTTCACTTTTGCCCTTCTGGCGGTGTCGCTGGCGTCCACAGCGCTGGCCACCCCTCTTTCTACCTCTCCTTATACCTCCCAGCGCCGCCCTTATCTTAGTGTCGCCCCTCTCGTCGAGGTTGAGCACGTCCACGGCGCTATCAACAACTCGTACATTGTCGTCTTGAAGGATGGCGTGTCCCCCTCACTGATGCAGAATCACCTCAACTTCTTGCAGTCCGCTCATGAGTCTGACTCCTTCGTTGGCGACGACGTCACTTCCGGACTCCGGCACGTCTATGACACCCACATCAAAGGATACGCTGGACAGTTCACAGACGGTGTCGTAGACCAAATACGTAGAATGCCCGAGGTCGACTTTGTAGAGCGCGATCAGATTGTCCACACCACCAACGTCTCGCCAGTCAGCACCCAGAAAGGTGCACCCTGGGTATACCCCTCTTCTTTCGCTTATCCCCCACACTAACTGCGTGTCACAGGGCCTCGCCCGTATCAGTCACAGGAATAAACTCACTTTTGGCACTTTCACCAACTATGTATACGACCGTGACGGCGGCAGTGGTGTTGACGTTTACATCATCGATACTGGTATCAACACCAACCACCTAGAGTTCGAAGGTCGGGCCTTCTGGGGGAAAACCATCCCAGATGATGCAGATGAGGACGGCAATGGACATGGTTCCCACTGTGCGGGTACTATTGGATCTCGCAAATATGGCGTCGCCAAGAAGGCAAACCTCATTGCCGTCAAGGTCCTTGGCTCCAATGGCAGTGGATCCATGTCCGATGTCATTGCAGGCGTTGCGTGGGCTTCGGAGCAGGCTCAGTTCAAAGCTGCAGCTGCTCGTGCTGAATTCACCGCCACTGGCAAGACTGCTCACAAGGGTTCCGTCGCCAACATGAGCCTTGGTGGGGGTAAATCACCAGCTTTGGACACCGTCGTCGACAGGTCTGTTGAAGCTGGGCTCCACTTCGCTGTTGCAGCTGGTATGTGAATGTCAAATACATTCTAGTTCATTTACTCATGGAACTTAGGTAA
Organism: Xerocomus cyaneibrunnescens; assembly: GCA_038088975.1. Lineage (NCBI taxonomy): Eukaryota > Fungi > Basidiomycota > Agaricomycetes > Boletales > Boletaceae > Xerocomus > Xerocomus cyaneibrunnescens. The sequence continues at coordinate 10,008 of JBBPJY010000892.1, forward strand.
TGACAACAAGGACGCTTGCAAGTATTCGCCTGCAGCTTCTAAGAACGCAATCACCGTTGCTGCTTCCACTCTTGGTGATGAGCGTGCCTACTTCTCCAATTATGGTCCATGCGTGGATGTCTTTGCTCCTGGTCTCAACATTGTTTCCACCTATATTGGTTCCCATCGCGCGATCGCTACACTGTCGGGCACCTCCATGGCCTCACCTCATGTTGCTGGCCTGCTGGCGTATCTCCTCTCTATTTATCCTTCCATGACATTCAGCCCCCCCATTCCCTTTCAATCCCCCGAGGTCGGCCAGGTTGAGGAGATATATACTTCCTTCTATGCCATCGCTCGCGCAGTCCTTCCTTACTGGATATCTCAATACCTTCCTTCTCCCGACTTCTTTACCCCGGTACCGCAGGGTCCTATCTCCCTGACTCCTGCCCAGTTAAGGGACGCTGTTGTGGCGCTCTCGACTCACGGTATAATAAAGGATGTAGGCAAGGGCACGCGTAACTTGCTTGTTTTCAACAATGCCACCGCCTGAAATGGGGACCAGAGGCGCTCTTTCTTGACACTACCTAAGGCTATGTCGTAGTTTGATTTATCTTGATATCTTCAATCTACACGTCAATCTGCTCTAGCAATGTACCGTAGAGTCCTGACCAATCGCTACCCTCAGGTTTGATCACAAGCAAGTGTCTCCAGGGATCGATGTTGACACAGGTTGAGGCTGATATCCCCGCCAAATTACTATAATCCTCGTCGGATAGGTATTGCCGATGTCTACAGTGTACTGTGTGCCAACCTCGTTAAAGGGACAAAATGCTGTTCCCTGCTTGCTGAAATCCAACCTGCAGATTTCTTGTACGCAATAAATGAAATCACACCCAGTGTGCAACAATATGGGCCTCCTGCCTCAGTGCAGCGACTGCTTCCGCATCCGAGTCCCGATCTGCCTGCCACGCCCGTACCTCAACTGCCCTCGCGATCTCGTGCAGCACTGCTGCGCATCCCTTATGTGCGGGAGGAAATGCGGCGAGAAGACTGCGATGAAGGAGCAGGGTGTCCAGGTAGACGCCGTTCGTCGTCTGGAATGCGCCTGCTGCGGGGTAGGGGTACGGGGACGGGGAGAGGACGGGGGACTCTGGGACGAGCGAAGCGAGAATGGATTGGAGGAAGTGGCATGCGGGGAATGGGGAGGGGTGTACGATGATGGACGAGGTGGGCAGGGGGTCGGTGCGGGGTTGGTCGGAGGAGCTGGACTTTGAGCTTGATGACTCCGACGCGTCGGACTGGAAGTGTGGGTCAGGTGAGGGGAGGGCGCAAGAGACAGTGGGAGGCTCACATGGTATGCCGGGACCTCTATGCTTGCATCGTGCTCGTTTGCACTTTGCGATGCATGTGGGACATAGCCCGCCATTTCTGTTTCTGGAGCCTTTCTCCAGTGATTGTCAGCGATGATCTCAGAGATCAGCTGGATGCGACCCACCTTGAATTTCCCCTTGGTCAGAGACATGGCTTGTAGAAGTTGACAAAGATCGAGCTCGGACTGATAAGCCTACAGCGTACCATTGAGTGATTCAGTCGCCCACACAGAGGATAATGCTCACCGGAATGCTGAACTCGGTTACAGCGACCAAGGGTCCAACCGGAGATGCCATTTCGATATCCATCGCGGCCATGACTTGGGTGTTTGAGACAGAGAGTCGGGAAAATAGACGACAGATAATCGGTTTGGTAGGTCATACGCCGAAGCACCTTTTCT
>JBBPJY010000893.1:0-11759 GCA_038088975.1 Xerocomus cyaneibrunnescens
TGCACACTCCCATGCAATAAATTTAAACATACCGCTCGAACACCCGTCGAACCAGACAAAGATCAACTGCGTCCAACTTTTTGCGTGAATAAGAAATTGCCGGTGCCGTGACCTTAAGGATGTATGGCTTTCGTGGCATGCCAGGACAAAAAAAGTCGATATCATCATCACGTACTGTGCAACAGACCTTCTGACCATCACACTGAGAAGAGAATGAGATGTGTCGGACAATGTCACCCTCCAAAACGACACAGTCGCCTGCTTTCAAATAGGAAACATCATTGGGTGGACACGCATCGACATGTAGAAGGTCATCCAACAGCATACAAACAAACTGACCAGCATGATCTGGGGGTGATGTTGAGAATAATCGGTATTTCATATTCAGACTTCAGTTCCTGATACCGATATTCTAGACTCTATCATGTGACCCATCACATGATCTTATCATCTTATCTTTGTGATTACACTATTCACATTACAAGATAGATGACGTCATGTTCCAGACCATGACATCATAGATAAGAGTCTCATTTGCTATTTGTTGATATTATTGTTATCACTTATCTACAATAGTGCTTACTCATGGAATGTTCTTCCACATTCCATGACATTCTCCAACTATGTCATACTTACATATTTAGTGGTATGATCCACAGGTCTACCAGGCCTATTGCCTACTTAGGAGTAGAAGACCATACAGGTATAAACAGTCCTGTAGGTATAAATACTGGGTCCTTATGGCCCATAATATTAATGAACTTTACTTGACTATTCATTCACAACTACAGCACTAGTTGCTACTCAGCTTGTTCTATCCACATATAACAAAGCATCAACCTCTCCTCACAAGTATCCCTCTTTGCCTAGTGAGTTTCTACTAGAACATGATCTTTCCCACCTTCTTGTCATATCAGCTGAGAGTGCTTTACTCTTGACAGGTTATGAGCCCTGCTTAATCAGCTAGTCACTGATAAGTGGACAAGATATCCATCTGATCGTGAAGTGGGTCATTAGCATATGCATTGCTGTCGGCTGGAGACCTACCCTGAAAAGGGACTGCAACCTCCACACCCAATGTTCAGTGACCTGGGATCTAGGAAAACAGCTTTGACTTACCTAGACCAGGATGCCTTCCCCTGATTAGATGAGGAGGTTACTTGTTCAATACCTTTCATGGGTCACCTTAACCCTTAACAGACTAATGGGTTATCTCGTGGAATGCCTACAGGTGGTCTACTGGCTTGATAACACTATGTTTGTGGTCTGGGGTGAAACCCAGAATGCTTTCACTTTCATCTAGATTTTATCTGAGACCCCAGGTTCCATTTCTTTTGAATTTGGAATGCAAAGTGAGACTGATACCTGGGATGGTTCTTTGTCTATTAGACATTGACCACTTGGTCTCACAAAAAGTGTAAGTATCACTGCCACTAAATCCTCACCACCTCGGGCTCCACCCTTAGGACCCATTTTGCTCCCCACATCCCAACTTTTCAGTCTTCCGGCCTCTATCTTTGGTACTCGTGGTCCTTCTCCTTCCTCTCCGAATGCAAATCTTCCTGAAGGTATACCCTTTCAGGTTCTCTGCCCTCTTTGTTCCAGATATCTGGAAAGAGGAGAGATTTGTCGTCACCTGGGACAAGATACTATCCTATGCAATGGTTCAGGTGATCCACAAAACCACCTCAGACATCCCTTCATTAGATTCAGATGCATAGATGAAAGAGACTATATTGATCCTCCCATCAATTCATGTATGCCACCTCCTACTCAACAGCCCATACCTCAATCTCTTTCCTATCCATCCTCTATTGCAACTGTCTTAGGATGTCTCAAAAAACTTGCTAGGAATGTTGCAGATCCTGCCCATTATCCTTTTGAAGCAGATCCTGCACTTTGCCATGACTTACCCAGATACACACCTCTTCCACCACATTATGTCCCACATCCAGATTCTTGAAGAGCCTGTCCAAGAGATCATCCCTCTGGCAATGGGCAAGGCACAAGATGCCTTCATAGAAGCCAGAATGTGGAGCACAACAGCGATGGAAACTGAGTTGATGTTCCCCGAGCAATACCTGACCCTGGATCAAATAGGTCTAGACCTGATGATGAACAATCACATATTGACTCAAGCAACCTTCAGAGAACCATTGGAGATAATGAAACTGGAGGACACCATCAGGATGCAGGTAATCAGGAACAAGAAACAGGTACTGGTTCCATACCTGAGAATTCTCCAACAGACAATAGGCCTTCCATATCTAGGATACCTGGAAGTGGTGATCTCTAACTGGATCTGTCGACCCTTCCATATCTATCCCATAGAAACTGGAGGAGTTCCAGTGGTAAATGGACTCATGTATAAAGGTGAAACAATCAAAGAAGCATATGAAGGTGCAGGCTATCCCTTCCCAATAGCCACTCTAGACAATACACCTCATATGCACATTCACCATGGTGGCTATGAAATACTTCACCAAGTCCATTTTCCAGCAACCGCTTGAAACTATTCTTTTTATAGATCCCTATCTCAGAATCTTCAACTCATGGCTGGTCCCACTCCCACTTGAATTCCATCTCAGAAGAGTTATAATAAGGCCATCGACACTCACTGCTGATATCTCTTTTGCAAGAATCCTTCTCCTTATGCTTGCAGACAGAAGCATATACAGCAACTGATCAAATCTGCTAGCACAGATGAAGAACTTGACATCATATATAATGTCCTTGCAGGAAGACATAGGCAAAGAAGCCGTCGAAACGCTGCTCAGGAAGGAGAGAGAAGATGTAGACTTCAAGAAAGCTAGTCAACTTCTCCTCCTCACCATTCCCAACTCTTTCCCTTTTCCCTATTCCAGTTCATCACTATACACATTGGACTTCTCTTATAGCAATTGAACCTTTCTTGCTTTGTCCACTGATGTCTCACATGTAAAATCTTTTCTTGTTCCTTATGTCTCTCACAACTCTAGTTGAATCCTTCTTGGAACCAGAATACTTAGAGATAATACCATTGTAAATCCTCACTTCTATGAGGAGGTATTTATCGAAGAGTTTTTCACTATATGTTCCAGTAAGATGCTAAGTTGGCACACTTTGACTAAGACTAAAAAAGGAATGACAAGAAAAAGATACAAGAGACTCAGGAAATGCTACTGGAATTCACAAAGGAAGAAACCCTAAAGACTTGGAAGCAGCTCTGGAAACTTGGATAGTGAAGCATGCACTGATTCCCTTCTTCTGGTAAATTTCATTTATCAGAACTTCATTACTGACTGTGGAATCTTAGACATATAATCAGACATGGCACACACACCATCTGATTTCAAAGTTGAAAACCAAGTCCTTCTCTCTATTCCCAAGCTCACTGGAAGAGATGACTACTCCACTTGGCATAGATGCATTGTTTTCATTCTTCATGCCTACTCTATCTGGGGATTCATAGATGGCATGGTCACTTACGTCTCACTGGCCACACCTGCACCTGCAGGAGCAGCAGCTGGAGCTGTGCCACCCCCAGAAAACAATGAACAGAAGAAATGGAAAGTCCTCAATGGGAAGATACTAGGACTCCTATGTATCACCATCGACAACAATCTCCTGGAACATGTGGTCTATGGATACACAGACCCTGCTTGTCCCTCCACAGTGAAAGCTCTGTGGGATACTCTCAACAACCTTTATGGGGTGCTGGGTTTACCTGGCTGATTCACCTTATTCAGGTGAATCTCTCAACATCGTCTTGATTGGCATAACATCAATGCCAAACTCAATGAGATGGAGGTTTTGTTCGGAGAATATGACACCACAGGACCGCCTCTTGATGACACCATGAAAGCTATGATGATGCTTTCAGTGTTACCAGATGATGGCATTCATCTCACCTCTACCATCATTGCCACCACTCCTACTGTCAACTTTAATGTTGCTAATATCTGAAATCGTATCATTGTGGATGCTAAAGTTCAGCAATCCTTCAAACCTTCTTTGAAGTCTTGAATCTCCAATGTAGAGACTGTTTCTGAAGTTAACAAGACCACAGTTATCAAACGAGGACTGTCACCACAAAATACTTGATAGTCTCAGCATCAAGGTCAGCCAAAGAGAAATTGGTGAAATCATGATAAGCTGTTTGGTACACAACCACAGCAGTCACAACCTGCTCATTCTGGAGGCCCAAAACCCCAGAATCAGTCTCATAAACAACAGAAATGTGGAGGTTTCCAACAAAGAGGAAACCAACAACAGAAGAAAAATGTTAAAGGAAAAGGCAAAGCCACCAATTCTTTTGATGTGGATGATACATTCACATATACAGTGGAGAATCAAGAGGATGTTGATGTCTGTGACCAATTCATAGACCATCTCTCCATGGATGTTGATGAAGACACTGGCTTTAATCAAGCTGGGCACTCCTCTGTCCCATCATCATCCACACAGCCCTTTCTTGGAAGCTTCAGTTTCTAAAAGTCACCTGACTACTGAAGCACCTCCTAAAGAAAAGGGTGGCAAAGGGAAGAAGAAGAAAACGGTTAAGTTTTCACTTGGGGGCTTAGCTTCTTCCTCTTCACATTTTCGATCATCTGTTGATGATCAGTTTGCATATATGGACTCATAGGCATGGGAACTAGAGGGTAGAGAAATCCAAGATTGGATTTACTCTCCACAGATAGCTCAAACTATCTACTCTAACCGAGAACCATTGCCACAAAGCAAGACCCCTCCTAACAGCATTTATGCTTGTTTGGAGTATGATCCATATGCTACTTATGATGATGTGAATAAATACTCTCTTGACTGTTACATGGTCAAGAGTGAAGAACACCCCTTATCTACACATTCCACAGATCACAGAACCTGGCTTATTGATAGTGGTTGTACTGACCACATATCACCATTCCTGGAGGATTTCACAAATCTTGCAAATCATGAAGTCATTGCTAAACTTGCTGATGGCAAAATGGTCTCTATGCAAGGACCTGGCACAGTCATGCTGCAGCAGCTTCCCACCAGGAAAACCATGTTCCCAGTAATAAAGTTGAAAGGAGTCTGGTTCACTCCATACGCGAAGCACCATTTACTGTCTGTTATCCAACTCACAAACCAAGGTTTTCATTGTGAGATAACAAGACTTGGTACTATGATCTGGAACAACACTGCAAACCTAGCATTCCATGAAAGCTCGAATGCAGCAATGTTCCATTATCTTCATATCATCCATGTGACCACCAAACCAGAAGTCAGCACTGGCCTGGATGAGCAGATCATGGCATATGCAGTGAAAAAGAAAAATTCTTATTGGATATGGCATGGATGTTTTGGCCATGCATCCAAAACAGCCCTCCAATATGCTCACAAAACTGTGACTGGTATTTCTTCCATAATACCACCTTCTTCAGAACAACCATGCAAAGGTTGTGCCATGGGAAAAATGGCAGAAAAATCTTATCAGGACTCTGATACTCAAGCATTACGACCTCTGGATCTTATCCACTCAGATGTCATCAGCCCACTCTCCACACAGTCGTGCTGACAATCCAGATATGTCCTAACATTCATTGATGATTTCAGTGGTTTTGCTGTTATTTCCTGCCTTCGATCAAAAGATCAAGTTGCTCAAGCCTTACCAGCTATGATCAACTGGGCAGAAAATTTCACAGGCTCTACTCTCACCTCACTATGCTCTAATCAAGGGGGGGAATTCATGTCACAGACACTTCAGGCATTCATTGCATCAAGAGGTATCACCCATCAGACATCATCCCCACATACACCTCAACAGAATGGAAGAGCTGAATGCTTTAATCGCACCATCTTTGATAAAGCATGAGCCCTCGTGCACCAAGCATGTATGCCTAGAGTATTCTGGGAAGATGCTCTAGAGACAGCAGTCCACATCTACAATTGTCAACCAGTAGCTTGACATTAATGGAAGACTCCCATACAGATCTTCAATGCCACCATCCCTGACATATCCTACTTCCGAACCTTTGGTTGTAAAGCATATGTACAACTTCTGGAGATTGCAGACAAACTCTCTCCACAAGCTAAAGAAATGGTTTTTATCGGATATCCAAGAAATACCAAGGCATATATATTTTGGTCTCAATGACAACGTCGAGAATATACAGCCACTACAGCAGCTTTTGATGAAGCAACTTTTCCTTATTGTTTCAGAGAGGAGATGGAAAGACAAACTAGTCCTTTTCCAGAATCCACCAATTCTTTTGATGAAGAGGAAAACATTGAAAATCCTGGGTTATTATCAAACCATGAGCAGGAGAAGACCTTATTTCCCATTCCTCTTCCTGGTAATCAACAACCACCCAATATTCAGATTCCACCTGATGAGAGACAAGACTCTCAGGAACATACCCCTGAACCATGTCCCACAAATCCACCTGAATCTCAAGAGCAGAGAGCAAGATGCAAACTCTTTGAAGATATGGATTCAGACCTGGATTCTATGGACAACAACACTACAATGCATGGCACCACACCACCTATTCCTGAATCACAGCAAACGCAGTTGCCACCTGATCACAAAGAACACAATTTCTTCACTATTCCTGAAACTACATCTAGACCAGACACTCCTAGACCTAGACCTCTGTCACCTCTTCAAACTGGAGAATGAAGAGAGTGATCTCAAAAAGGGAGATCCACAACAGAAAGGTGGGAATTGAAAGGCATTGCAGTTCCTTCAAAAGAACAAGCACCCGAATGCAGATTCTGGGAGATACCCACATCAACTCCTAGAGATTGGAATGCACCTAATTGGAGAACCCCTTTTTCACCTCTTAGTCTAAGAGATGAAAGGAGAAGATCAACAAGAGTTCGTACTTGACGAATTTATCCTGATAATGCCTATGGAGAAAGGACTCCAGTCGAGATCAAACAAGATCTTTCGAACAATCCAGATGTTCAAATTCAAGAGGAGCCAATTGCAGTAGATGCCAATACGGAACCTACCGGAGGTCCAAGCAACTTGGCCAATATGAATATGAGAGAGGATCTCTATTCAAATCAATGGTTCAGATACCACCTTTCATTTGCAACAGACACCACAATACCAAAACAACACCAGGACATTAGGAAACTTCCTAAAGATGAACAAGCATCATGGTATAAGGCATGCGACAATGAATACAACTCCCTAATGGAGAGAAAGGTTTGGGATCTGGTTGATCTACCAAAAGGATGCAAGCCTGTAAACAGGTCGATGGGTTTTTGCAAGAAAATCTGATGGAAGACAAAAAGCAAGATTTGTCACCAAAGGTTTCACTCAAGTCTTCGGGATAGACTATGAAGACACCTTTTCACCAGTGGCACAGTTTGAAACCATTTGCCTGATCTTATCCCTAGCAGCTCAATATGATTGGGATATTGAGGCTTTGGATGTCAAAACTGCATTTCTCTATGGAGAGCTTGATGAAGAGATCTATATGGAACAGCCAGCTGGTTATACTGTCAAGGAACAAGAAACAAAAGTTTGTCACTTACTCAAGTCAATCTATGGCTTGAAGCAAGCAGCCCTACAATGGAACAAACAACTCCATTTATTCCTAGTAGCCATGGGATTCAAACATTGTTTATCAGATCCTGGCACATACATCAAGATCACTGGTTCAGACATTCTCATCATTCTTACTTATGTTGACAATGCACTCTTTACCAGTACAAATCCTACACAAATCCTCAAATGCAAAAAGAACTTCATGAAGAAATGGGAATCAAGAGATCTTGGAGAAGCCAAGGAGTATCTAGGCATGCAGATAACCAGAGATCAGAGGAAGAAAACAATCACACTGGACCAAATATCCTATGCGACAAAAGTTCTCAAGTGCTTTGGCCTTGAAAACTGCAGAGGAAAAAATGTACCTCTACCTACTGGATACAACCCTTCTCCACATGAAGGTGAAACCACCCCCAAACTTCATTGACAGTACCAGTCAATCATTGGATCACTGTTGTACATCATGCTCAGAACCAGACCAGACATTTGCCATGCAGTCATCAAAATGTCACAATTCTCTGCCAATCCATCTGCGGAACACATACAGAAGGCACTGCACTTCGTGCAGTATTTATCCATCACCAAAGACCTCTGTATCACATATTCCTCCACTGGCACTGAGAATGGCTTTCTAGCCTACTGCGACTCAGACTGGGCAACAGATCTAGAAACATCATGATCCATGATTGGTTATGCCATCTTCTTCGCAAATGGCATTGTTTCCTGGATGACACATTGACAGAAAAGAATCTCACTCTCTTCTACACAAGCTGAATATGTTGCAATGAGTGACACCTCAAAGCAACTACTCTGGATCTGCAACCTCTACCAAGAGCTAGGATTCAAAATAGGCCCCCTTTCATTATGTGTGGATAATCAAGGCGCCATATTCATAGCTTCCAATCCAGTTGCACAGGGATGAATGAAATACATTTGTTTACCAGATCATTATATCTGAGAGATGGTTGAAGAGGGAGAGATCAAACTCTTCTATGTCCTGACTGATCAGCAAAAGGCAGACATCTTCACCAAGATCCTGAGCAAGGATAAGTTCAAGAAAGGTGTTTCAAAACTTCATCTCATCTCTTATTCTTCTTGAATGTTTCTAGCAAGGAGGAGTGTTGAGAATAATCAGTATTTCATATTCAGACTTCAGTTCCTGATACCGATATTCTAGACTCTATCATGTGACCCATCACATGATCTTATCATCTTATCTTTGTGATTACACTATTCACATTACAAGATAGATGACGTCATGTTCCAGACAATGACATTATAGATAAGAGTCTCATTTGCTATTTGTTGATATTATTGTTATCACTTATCTACAATAGCGCTTACTCATGGAATGTTCTTCCACATTCCATGACATTCTCCAACTACATCATACTTACATATTTAGTGGTATGATCCACAGGTCTACCAGGCCTATTAGACCATACAGGTATAAACAGTCCTGTAGGTATAAATACTGGGTCCTTATGGCCCATAATATTAACGAACTTTACTTGACTATTCGTTCACAACTACAGCACTAGTTGCTACTCAGCTTGTTCTATCCACATATAACAAAGCATCAACCTCTCCTTACAAGTATCCCTCTTTGCCTAGTGAGTTTCTACTAGGACATGATCTTCCCCACCTTCTTGTCATATCAGCTGAGAGTGCTTTGCTCTCGACAGGTGAAACCCTCACTAGCGCATAACTTTCATTGCAATAAAATATGACACTGTCAGCACAATGCTCTGTACTCATTGCAACATACTGGTGCAAGGAAAGACAGGGTTCAAACATATCACAAATGATGTCACATCCTCAGAATGGTAAGTCTGTGAGAATTCCTTACCCCAAGCAGGGTTTTGGGCGGCTCCTTGCCGTCCCCTGGTGTTAATACCATTTGATCATTTCATCAGACGGTGCCGAGCAGAGTTCACTTTCGGCTTGTGTGATCCTCTGTGACATTCTGTGACATTTCTGTGACTGACGAAGTTGTTGTGTGGTGAAGTTGTTGTAGGGCATAGTAGTATAAGCTTAGTTGATAATGTCATGGATTACAATGCTTCACTGCCCTCCATGTCATAGGATATCATAGACAGCCCTTTGCATTTGTCTTCTGATAATATAAACTGATAGTTTCTTCTAAAGTTCTGACTAGAATCCAAATTATACAGAAAAGTCACTTCTAGCCTGTCTAGACCATATGTCTCCCACTGCAGAACTGTTCATTGTCCCCTTTGTATCAAAGTAGTAAGCCCATACGTTCTCAAGTTCCTCTTGCTCATCCACCAACCAACTAAACCCTCCTCTGCGAAAGCACAGAGGTCGTTAGCTATAAAGAAGACTTGTCAGCATCCAGCAATGGCACCCGAAAACGCCTTAAACGACTCACTTGATCCACCTGAACTACCAGACAACGCTGTGAACACAGCGCATACACCCCGAGACATCAAGGCCAAAGGAGAGAGAGGCATAAAGGTAAGCTTCAAAGACAGGCTTACCAGAGTCCCAGCGAACGTGTTGGGAGCATCATGACTAGGGATCAGGATGGGTATACCCTTGTGTACTCACCTGAGCGGTGAGCAGGTAAGACCATGAAAAGTGTTGGCACTCAAATAGACATGAGTGGGCAGACATGGAGACCACTCATGTCCATTCAAGCACGAATGAGTATTGGTGCTTGACAGGACACAGACAAGCAGTAGCATAGCGCTCGACTGGATAAGGTAGGCAGGCAAGACGACCAGTTGATGCCGCATCATCACTGCTATTGCCCCGTCGTTGTGTCCGCCATGGGTATGCTGTTGAAAAGCCTTTTTCCTCTATTTCACCTTATCACATGAATTCTAGACTATGACATAGTTATGACGTAGTTGGTCCATGCACGTAAGTATGATAGTATATAAGTAATACGTCTTGTATAATACGACAGACTTGGAATTTCATTTATTCATTCAAAAGCGTTCCCTTCGAGCGTGATCATGTGAGATTCCTTGTCATAATTCCAAGTCTCTTTCTTGAACCGAATGCCACTCCTCTACTCGTCATCACAGTGCTCTATTACATCCGCTCTCACCAACTTGTTGCCCGGCGCGCACTCCACGTCCGTGTCCTTATCCGCTTCTCCCCACTTTCTGACCAAGGGCCCCTTCGGCCCCATCAATACACCTGGATTCCAGGGTTAAGGAAAATCTCACTTCGCTCAATGACCCTCTATTTGAGGAATTAGAGCACTCCACTTTGGAGACCCCCCCAACGTCTGAATGATTTAAAGTGGCCTGCTCATTTTGAGGGTTTACCTGCTCGTCTTTAGTAGGACGCAAGGGATCCAGAGGAAGAGTGATCGCTAGAGCACCTAGTCTGGTTGACGACTCGGGTTTAGCACCTGTGAAAGGCTAGTTGATGTGCTCGTTCAGCGCGACATAAATACGAATAAAGTTGCTGAGGCCCATAGTGCACTAGGGCAAGGTTTCACAGACCCAAGGCTTACATCCCTGATATCTGTGACATGGTGTCAACTCCGTGTGTAAAGAGTTGAGGTTTCATGCTACCAGAAGCATTAGCGACCATAGTCCCGCCGACCTCTACCTAGGGATTTCCTGTCCCCACCTCGTCAATGGTTTTTATCCAGCGGTTGAGCCTTGCTCCCCTGGCAATCTAGGTTCTTGCATCCCCTCCCTGCCTTTGGTGTACAAGTCAGCTCATAGCAGAGCTTGCTGTTTCATATACACCGCATCATCATTTCCCGACCATCCACTCCTGAGGTGATTTGCAAAGTCACTACTAGTGAACCCACCACCTCTATCATCCTCACCAATGTCTGCACCTGAGCCATACCGAACACACTCGGAATCCTGTTCCACTCTTCATGGAGTGAGAGCTCCGTCAAGGACACCCTTGCACACCAATCCTGCTCTGCCTATCATGGCAACATTACAAGTTCAAAGCCCCATACCAACACGCCCGCCCTTCTCATGGACGTCGACAGAAGCTGGTCCCTCACTGACTGCACAATTAGCTGCTGTGGTTACAGCAGCTACAAATCCACTAACACCCCTGGCAGGAGCATTCTCATACATGACACAAGAGGAGTTCTTCTGCCGCTACAACGAATGGTACTACCATGCCATGAACAATCCAATGACTGCGGGTGCTCCTCCCCGTCCGTTCTCTCCTCCATCTACACCACACACCCCACAATGACAAAATGTGTGGATGATGTCCCCATCTCGCCCCC
>JBBPJY010000896.1:0-11741 GCA_038088975.1 Xerocomus cyaneibrunnescens
CATCTCGATCAGGAAAGACGATCAGCTTTTGCGTGGTCTGCACACGACTACCGATGACGTCCGGTCGAATGTTCGGCAGGCGGAATCTTTGCCCGTGACTGTTGTTATGATATGTTTTTGTCACACCCCCGAGGAGATGCGTATAAAAGTTGGTCCACTCCCCTCCCCCTCTCTCTTCATCCGCGCTGCTATCCTTCTATCCCCGGACGTCCCTTCACCTCACCCCCTGCACCGACGCAGGCGACCTTAAACCCCTCTCTTCGTTCTTGAATTGTATTTCCCATACCCGGTACCTCATCACTATGGAATCAACAAGGACACTCCACGCCCTCTCCCTGTCTTGGATACCCCACAACATCGTCCTCGTCCTCGTCTCCTTCGTCGTGTTCTATGCCGCCGCCCGCGCCGCATACCAACTCTTCTTCTCTCCCCTGAGTGCGATACCCGGCCCCTGGTACGCGGCAGTGTCCGATTTCTGGATGACCACGCACGTTCTCCGCCTCCAACAATGCAAGACCAATCACCGCCTTTTTGAGGAATACGGCCCAGTTGTGCGCGTCGGTCCCAACAAGGTGATATTCAAGGACATTACATCAATGCGAAGCATTTATTCCATCCACAAATTTGACAAGAGCAAGTTCTACAAGAGTCTCCTCACGTGAGCCGTTCATCCCATACCTCCGCTCACGCTGACTCATCCCCTTAATAGGAACGAGAACAACCATGCGTAATTGCAACTCTCCTTAATCATGATGTACATGGACTTATTTGATTGCAGAATGACCACGCTCGATCATATCGGACATGCGGTGCGACGCAAGGGGTATGGGCAGCACTATACACCGGCGAACCTGGCTCTGTTCCAGGCGGAAGCGCACGACCATGTCTTGGAGCTCGTCAATGTGGGTGGCAGTTGATCTACTTTTCCTGTGTCTTAACATGAATTAGGCCCTCGAGCACGTTGGGGGTAAATATCCCTTGGATTGTCTCGCGTTGTTCCGCCACTTCATGGTTGATGTCATCATTTCATCCTCTCATGGCTATCGCCAAGGCGCGCTCAGTAAATGGATTCTCGGCGGGATGGATCCGATCGCGACCGCGATATCCGACTTCCCAAAGAGAGGAATTGTCGTAGGTTCAGTTTAGGAGATTCATGGTGCAGGCTGACTGGTTGCTCTCAGCGAAGTACCATGCCAGCTGGTTTATGGAATTTGGTTTGCCGTATCCCAAACTTGCGATGGCGCCTGATTTGCGACTCGGATAAAATCATTGGCGAGGTTTGTACTCGCTGCTTGTTAAATCGTCGCCTCAGTTCTGATTCACGGAACCATTAGTTTGTCGGCGCCCGCGTGTATGAGATGCGTGCCAAACAAGGCATGGGAGGAACCTCTGATTCGGAGAGAATCACTCTGTTGCAACGCCTCCTTGAATACAAGTATTCGTCTCGCCAACAGATGCCGGATCACGATATCATTTCGGAGCTAATGGGACATATGTTCGTTCTCCTTTTATACTAAACCTATAACGGAGAGTCTGAATGTCACTCGAAGGATCGCGGGCTCCGATACTACTTCGAATTCCCTTTCATACTTTTTCTGGGAATTGACTCGCAGGCAAGATATCCTGAGCAAGTTACAAACGGAGCTCGATCAAGCCATGCCCGACTGCCATGTCGTGCCAGACTTTGCTGTCCTGCAGAAGCTTCCATACTTGAATGCTTTTATTAAAGAAGGTAATGTGTCTCTCTGGCTGCCCTGAGCTCTCAAGAAACTCAATTCGCGCAGGACTCCGATTGTATACTGCAACGCCAAGTGACCTCGAGCGTGTTGTCCCATCATCAATTTCTAAGAACGGTTCTCTGGACGAATCATTCGAGTTAATGGGTTATGCGCTGCCTCCTGGAACGGTAGTTGCTACGCAAAGCTGGTCGATGCATCGTGATCCCGCCATCTTTCCCTCCCCGGATAGTTTCATCCCCGAACGATGGCTCCAGGGACCAGACGCCACTGAGAAGATGGCGCAGTACCTGATGCCATTCGGGACAGGAAGTCGCCAGTGCGGAGGGATGAACCTGGCTAACATGATGCTTAGAATCACAGTTGTAGCATTGGTCAGGAACTTTAACATCGCTGCCCCACCTGAGACCAATGAGAAGAGTATGGAGATCAAAGATGCCTTCGTGAGTCCGCCTACCTGGTCCGTGGACTTGTATTTAGGAGACTCTTTACCTAGGTCATCTTCCCAGCCGCCATGGAGTGCAAGCTCTCTTTTCATCCCCGCAACTAAGTAGCATCCGCGCTCCACCCAACCTACACCTACGCCCTCTATGAACATGTTATATCGTCTTCCCTTCTCTTTTCTACCACTGGAATATTAAATCCTTTATAATGGACTAATAGTTTGATGTTGGTGTACGGTATATCTCCGAGCCCGCTTTCAGAATCACTGTTCTATTATCGATAGGTTTTTGCGACGTCGTCTGTATACCCTCTCGGCAGGACCAAATCTGTAACCCTATTTCAACTAGAATTAGAGTCACTCTTTGCGGTTCCCACTACGTAGAAACCGATGCCACTTGGAGCCACAGCAGGTTGGGAACGATCGACTTCGTGTGCTGTCGTTCCAACAGGCTGCTTCCCTTTATGCCTTGAGACCGGGTATGGAATAATCCCGGGATTGCGCAAGATGGCATGCACCTTGCTAATAGCGAATAGCTAGCCATGATCCCCGCTCTTTCCTCTTTTCGACCGACTAACTCTTCGGTTCCACTTACCCGGTGCTTTAACTCGGCAGTCAGCTTTTTCAGAAATAATGGCGGCCACTATCACATCGGAGGACTCTGTACACCTGAGACGACCCATATCTCCCTCAAGCTCAACGGGGGCAAAGGCCACGAATTACGACGAGGAGCTGCATCAACCTACCATTGACACTGCAGAAGTTTCGAGACAGAGAGGACCAAACCTCTTACGGGGCGTGTCCTCCAGGAGTGCAGGCCCAGATAACGGGACGAAAAGAGCTATGCAGAGTCGACATCTAATGATGATCGGTGAGTTTTCAGTGTGAGTCTCTATCACAGCCCTGGTCATTCTTATAGCGGACATGTTTAGCTATTGGCGGAACGATTGGGACAGGCATTTTTTTGAGTGCTGGCTCGGTGAGCAAGGGAGTCCTGGTTCTGCCTTTCTCTTCACGTCGCGCACATCTATAGGCTATTGCACTTGCCGGTCCAGGAAGTGCCCTTCTGTCCTACATAATCATCGGCGTATTCGTCTACACTGTTGTCATTACACTGTAAACCATTCCTTTACCCTCCAAGAGGATGGTCGAGGTTCACACTTTGTTTCTAGAGGCGAAATGGCTGCTATGTTTCCGGTCTCTGGCGCATTCTCGGTGTTTGGCAGTCGATTTGTGTCCCCTGCTCTCGGATTTACGCTGGGTAACATCATCCTTTCGCAGTTGGAAACTTGAACGTTAACTCTGCGTATAATAGGTTGGAACTATTGGTTGCAATGGTTCGTGATGACTCGGTCCACTGTGTTGCATGCGACTCATGTTCCGTAACAGGAGCCTGTCGATACGTGAGTACATACGTGCAACCTACTTTATAGTTAGCAAGATTCACACACTTTGACTCCTATCAGCAAGCGAGTTGACAGCGGCCGCTGTGATATTACAAGTAATGCTTTTACCATGGTAAGCTGGATGTTGATGTACTAATGGAACATGACATATAGTTCTGGGCACCTCAAGTGCAGCCTTGGCAATGGGCCCTCGTGATTATCGCTCCGATATTCTTGATGCAGCTGATACATGTTCGGGTCTACGGTCTGATCCTCCCTGGTTTTATTTGCTCGGCGGTCTGACTCTTTGGACAGGTGAATCGGAATACTGGTTTGCGTCCATCAAAGTCATAATGATAATCCTTTTCATCTTCGTCGGTCTCATTTACGACTGGGGTGGAGTAAAAGGTCATCCAGGACCCGTAAGTGACTACCTCAGGAAGTCATCATCACTAAACGCGTTTTAGGGCCTTTCAAACTTCCATAATGGACAAGCATTTATTGGTGGATTTGCCAACTTTGCACAAACGTTTGTGTACGCGTTTTACTCTTTCGGAGGAGTGGAGCTTGTCGCCGTCGCCGCCGGCGAGTCGACTCGCCCATGGAAAGCAGTTCCGAATGCCGTGAAAGCGACATTTTTCCGAATTGTGCTCTTTTATGTCCTTACCATCCTGACCATCGGATTGTGTATCAATTGGCAGGATCCGACGTTACTCAGGGCAGCTAATAGTAAGGCTTTCATCTCGTGTCATTCGCGATTACTGACACGCCCGGTTCGTAGATTCCGATGTGACAGCATCACCACTAACTGTTATATTCCAACGCGCGGGCTTTGGTGCCGCCGTGCATGTCGTCAATGCAGTCCTGCTTACTGCTGTATTATCTGCCACTAATTCTGCCTTCTACGGGAGTTCCCGAATGCTATATGCGTTGGCCAGGACAGGTCAAGCACCCCGCATCTTTGGCTGGGCGAACAAGAATGGTGTTCCTATTCCTGCATTGTTGTGAGTACGCCCCAACCTCACTTAGGGCTGCGTCACGCAATAGCGACTTCACAGCATGTCCCTGGCAGTGTCGTTCCTCGCCTTCTTGACCACGATATGGGGTCAAGGTGTCGTCTTTACCTGGTTGCTCAACTTGACGGGAATATCGGCGTTACTAGTGTGGGGCTCGATTGGACTCATTTCCTTCCGCTTTCGAGCGGCATGGAAAGCGCAGGGGCGGCCTCTCTTTGACTTGCCCTACACCCAACCTTTGTTTCCATTGCTGCCAATCGGCGTCGTCGTCCTTGCAACACTCTTGTTCATCGCGGAGGGGTACGCAGCAGTCAAGGTACAACCATTCAGCGCAAGGGTGAGTGCCGGTATCACATGTCCAGATGTGTCTCTCAAACAGCGATGTTCACGTCAGAACGTCGTTGCCACGTATATCGGCATCGTATTGTACATCGTCCTCTACGTGGGGTACGTCGCGTACGAACGGTTCAGTCTCGGGAAGCGGCAGCACATCATACCACTCCTGGAGGTGGATTTAGAGACGGACGCAGCGTGGAAAGCGGGCGATGCGGCGCGTTTCCGGGAGGAGGACGAGTTGTACAAGGCTAGCGAGTCTTGGTGGGGGAAAGTGCGCCGGAGGATGATGTCATGGTGATTTAGGTATGAGGAATGTGGAGGGCTGAAGAATGTGAGTTTTTGTCGCGAGCAGTGCGGCTAATGCATGTCAATGTCAATTATATATGACGAATGAAAGGGTCAGTCTAACATGTCCGTCAGCTTTGACGTTAGATATTCATCTCGTTTTGCCGTAGTTGCCAGTCTTCATGAAGAGACTATAGCCAGAGCCTAAGACATGGGTGTGAGCTGTGCTGGCAAGCTGCACGCTTTGACGACTCTGGTTTAGCCGATGCTACCCTAGGCACCATACAGTAATATGTCTCGGTACCCCCGGCAATCATAATGTCAGGTACGTGCTTCATGCCGCTGACTGCCAGCTAATGCAGACAAAAAAGGGCGATTGAGGGAAAGCAGCGCCCTACTGTTTCTTCTTCCCTTCCATCTCCCCCTCCCTCTTAACTGGTTGGGGATTGGCTTGAGCGTAATCATGGTAATCGATGTCACCACCTGGCTTTGTCTCTTATTATTGCCAGCGTGGCTAGTAGCAGCGCAGAGCATTGCCTCGCAGGCGTACACGCCAATCGTAGGAGCTTGCCCGGAAGGCTTCACACTCGTTCGCATGGCGGGCTCACCCGGAAATCAATCCCTCTCCACCTTCGAAGCAGCGTATGTCCAAGCTCGCCGATCGCAAGTTATCCCGCAGGCCTGGCAAACCTACCTTTCCAACGTCGAGGCGACCAATATCACTCTGCCTTCGTACGTGTCCAGCATCCTAAACGGGTCTAGCTCGAACACCCCCAATTTCGGGATTGCGATGAGCGGAGGAGGCTACCGGGCTGCAATTTTTCACGCGGGCGTGCTAAGTGCGCTGGATGGGAGGAACGCCCCTTCAGGCAGTGCTGGTTTAGGAGGATTACTTCAGACGGCAACTTACTTGGCAGGATTGTCGGGGGGATCCTGGCTCTTGACGTCCCTTGCACAAGCCGGCTTCCCGACGATTCAGGAGCTCGTCTTCGGATACCCTAACCCTGCCGCCGCAAACGACTCGTGGGGCGGATGGAACGCAGATTACAGCATCATCGCTCCTAGCTCCGACCCCATCACTGATACGGAGTACCTCACCAATCTGGCTGAAGAGCTGAAGGGAAAGTACGACGCTGGATACGTGGTGACGTTCGCCGATCTTTGGGCGCGTGCACTGGCGAGACATTTCGTCAATGGGACGTTTCCATCCAATTTCTACGACGAATCATATACCCATGGTGCGGGCATTCTATGGTCGTCTGTCGCCGAAACGTGAGTCCCCCCGCAGGTACAATGACGACGTGCTAACGAAGGTTTGCCAGCGAATCGTTCACATCACATATGATCCCTTTTCCGATCGTGGTGTCGGACCTCTCCGCACCAGATCAAAATACGTCGAACATCATATCTGGGGATTACGTACCGATCTCGAATCCTGTATTTGAGTTCAACGTCTGTCAGTACAACGAACTCGGTTCATTCACGAGTCTCGGATCTTGACACTGACGTAGAACGCAGTCGAGATGGGTTCCTTTGATCCCATGCTGTCCGCATTCGCACCAACGAAATACCTGGGCACGACGAACAACAGTGTCTGCATCACAAACTATGATCAGTCATCGCTGGTAGCTGGGTCGTCGTCCGAGCTGTTTAATGAATACAACCTCACTGTCAGTCCATCATTTATGTTTGCCATACGCAAACTCAAGAACTTTAGAGTACCTGAACTCTACTTTTGGTCCGGCACTTTCTCTTCTGAACTCGCTCCTGCCTGAGTCAGGCATCGAACTCGATGCTGCATCGTGGCCGAATCCGTTTTACGGCGTCGCTCTGGAGACATTCATATCGTCCAACCAGAAGGATCTAATGCTTGTGGATGGTGGTGAAGATGGACAAGTCGTTCCGCTACAACCTCTGCTCGTGAAAGCTCGTGGTGTGGATGCCATCTTGGCAATTGATGCTGTGAGCGCGACGTTAGCCCTGTTACCAGTAGTGGCCTGACACCTTCCAGGCCTCAAATGTTAACAATTTCGCCGATGGGAGCTCGTTGATCGTGAGTCGTCATGTCATGGACAGGTTGTTGGTGGTGACCGGACACTAGGCTACACAAAATCGGACCATGCTGCTCTCGACAGCGTACGCGTTCCCTCCCGTGCCAACATCTGTCGGGGAATTCACCGCACAGAACCTGAGTACAAGGCCGACGTTCTTCGGATGTAACACGACGAACGCAAACGTATCCACCCCTCTCGTCATATACCTCGCGAACGGCGGTCCACCTCACAATGGCGAAGCGCCTCTCACCAACACGTCTACGCTCCAATTCGCCTATGATTCTGCGCAAATTCGGGCGATGCTCGATCAGACGCTCGTCATCGCCACCCAGGGCTACCCTGCAAACCCGAACACGACGACCGATCCAGAGTGGCCCGCTTGCCTAGCCTGCGCGATCGTTGACCGCGCACGCGCGAGAGCTGGCGAGACGAGGAGCGGGGTGTGCGAGAGCTGTTTCGCGCGATACTGTTGGTCTGGGAGTACTCTCACTCGGACTTCCGACGATAAAGCGACCGTCGATGGTCCGCGTGTACGATGGTTTTCGACCTTGGCTGTGGTGGTCGGTGTCTGGACGTTGATGTGATAGGATGCTAGCCTTAGCTGAACAGTTGACCTTGGGGGACAAAGATGCGCCTCCGTGTCGTGCCCCGAAGAATCGGATGGCATTTTAACGAGAAGATAGTCCGATGCAGTAGTAGACTAGGTTGGGTTGAAATGATCTTGCCTGACAGTAGGACTACTAAAGAACTTCGACAACGGAGCATGTTGAACACCGTGTAATCAGCATCAACGGGTTTCATTGTCGAAAGAGCTGTCTTGTAGAGCCTCTGTCGTCACTGTAAGCACACTTTCAGACGATCTAAACTTACCAGTCAGGGGCTGGCTGAGGAAGGTTCCTGGGTAGTGAGGGCAATCCCAGCCATGTATCACAAACGCGAGACAGAAGCAACGGCGGATGGTCGGGAGATGCTCAACGTGTCTACTACTGCCGTAATCCGCGACTCTACGAACGCAAAACGATGACCCGCCTGACCTGAACAGTGTTTCCTCTAGCATCATGCCTACAACGGAACCCAGAAATGGTGATCGTTGTCAGACTGCGACATGGCGACCATTCATTCGAGTTCGGGGGTGCAAATCAAAGACACGCGTGCATGCACGACGAGGCACCATAGACGCCGAACGAGGAGCGAAACACGAACCGCTCCCAATTGTGCCATTCGTCGGCGGGCTGTGTTGAAACGGTGTGGCGGATCGCATCACGCTTCAAAGCTAGGGCAGGGTAAACGCCAACGAACTAGGGACCCTCCCATTCAATTACAACCGGCGTTCCCCACAAGGCGAAGCGTTTCAGAAACGGTTTCTACGTACCCCATCCGCTAATTTCAGGGTGTCAAGCCCTCGATCGATGGAGTCAATTCGTGCGTGCTGTCATGACGAACTGGCGACCCGGAAGACCGGCGGCAAGGGTGTAGGCATCCGCAACCCTCAGGGGAGCATGACCATCGTCTCAGACCGATCGGCGTGGCAGGGCTCGGATAGGCTTTCGGAAGCGCCGAACCTTGACGTGCATATGAATGGGTTATGTATCGTCAGGGTACATTGCAACGGTTGATCACGTCGTTTCCCCTACGAGCCCGACAGATCGGTACAGGTCCCGCAAGGTACCGAAAGTCTGGGTCGTGCGCGTGTGGCGACCGAGACGCGTCAGTCACAGGCAATCCAGCAGCCCGGGCCTCAGAAAGCCGCTTATCGCCAACGGAGACCGGACGAGGCAAGGGTGAACGCAGCATCAGGCCATCGTCACACAAGTTCGACTCTCACTGGGCTTGTTGTCGACACCGATCATACGTTAATCCGGGGTTCAATCTGAGGTGCGGACATCGTGTGAGGCCGCTCCATGTGAGTAATACCTTGGGTGATATTCTCCTATCTTTCCTCTAACCATCATGATGAAGTGTTTCTATGCCGACTGTTGAGATTCGCTGGCAGCTCTTGTGGGAAAAGGGAGAGCAGATGTCGGTAATAAGACTGGGGTAGATGGCCATTGCCGGGTCCCGTCAATTTTTCTCATGGCTAGTCGGCCGATTTACCCACCGCCGTTTTCCCTCATGTGTGGCACAGGTCGTCTACCCGACGTACTAAGAATCGATGGCAATACACGTGATTACTACTACACAGAACATATCGAATAACTGAGCAGGAAAAGAAAAAAAATGAAGGGTACTCGTCACCCTATCCTCACTCGTTCGTCCGCAGAGTGGTATACATATACGCAGGCGATCCATGCACACGCACCGGCCTGACTGGCCCACCACCACCGTTTGCGACTGTGTTCGCACCTGTGACAGAGTCCGCGAGAGAATCATTGCTGGCGAAATACGCAGGATCGTTGTACTCGCTTGGGTCGTATCGGGAATATGATCGCGAGTGATGGGATGCCAAGGAGGCGTTCGACTGCCGCCTGGAAACACGGGGATCGCGACCTCCGCTGTCGGCGCTACCCGTCGATTGTATTGGCCTGGCTCTGGAAGCAGGCGTCATCCCAGCAGTGGCGCTAAAGCTATCACGCCGGCGGCGCCCCTCCGATGTGATCGACGGATTGCTACCTGCGCTCTGAGGATAGATATTTCCATGGTATGTAGCAGATCGAGATATAGGAGGAGCAGGATACGTGACTCCAGCTGGTACTGGTGACGCGGCGTAAAAAGATATAGGACTCCTCGGTGGACCAGTCTCTCTCTCTGAGGGAGGTCGATATGGGGCGGCGTGGTGCTGAGGCGGGGCGCCACCTCCCGTATTTTGGGGTATTACGGGGCCCTGAGAGGAGCCATTGGCAGTTGGCGATGGGACGAAGCCCAGGGGTACTTGCCCATCTGGCGCAACAGCATAAATCTGCCTTGCCGCATTTGCTTGAGGGGTCGCTGAGTAATTCGGGATAACCGGCGAACTTCGACCGTCAGTTCCTGGGGGCGCGGGAATAGGTAGAGGGCGGTTGGCATGCTCGGGACTCAGCAGGCCACTGGTATTTCCACGTCCTCTCGATGGAGCATCTGATGGCGGCCCTGACTGCCATTTCCATTCAATTAACGTCAGTTGATCCCAAAAAGGAGAGGAGAGGTACTAACCGGTGGCTCTACGTTGATCTCAGGGACGGAACTATCTGACGACAGCGGTCTACGTTGATCTCCATGTCCACTCCGCGTCTCTGAGCGACCCTGACGGTCAGAAGTTGGCCGTCGGTGCCGCATATCCGGCTGCTGTAGAACTCTGGGAGGGGATAACGGTGTCGGCACTGTGAGATGGGGTGGGAGATACCTTGGGGGACCTTGTTGAGAGCGTGACTAGGGTAGGCACAAAAGAATAAGACAAGTCGGTGTGTGAGTAAATCGAGATACTGGACACATACACTCTCGGATTGACGTCTCCATTGCTCGGCCGCTGAAGGGTCAGAATACCGTAATTCATCTGCAAATCGCTGCTTTGCTTTCCTGTCCTGGCGCAGTGTTTCGGTACTTCTCATGTCTGGGAACGAGTTCTGCCCTGCCTGGGGGGTGGATGCTATCGTTTGTGAGTAATCGGTCATGCGTTCCGACCGCGCGCTTGCGTCTTCATGAATGACGCTCAAACCCTGGGAACGATCTCGACGCCGTACACTGGCCGGTAATCCAACTATGTCAAGCTGAGAGATAGTCGATGCGGCGGATTGTTTCCCAGAAGCCAGTGAATCATCAGGAGAACCGCGACGCGGAGGGAAGTTATCATACATGTAGTCGCGGCTTCTACCTCTCTCGGCAGCCGGTCCCAAAGTTTGTTGAGAAGGCGTTGGAGAAGGTACGCTGCGTTGCAATTCGTGAGGTGGTGGGAGAGGAATACGATGGTTAGCATCAGCAATTGGGATGTAGCCGTCCGGAGGGACATGAATTTCAGAGTGGCGCACACTCGGAGGCGAATTCCGAACGGAAGCGGGTCTGCTAAACGGGGGATCGGTAGGAGGACCTGCCCATGGTTGAGACATTGACTGGGGTCGGGAAGACTGGCTGGCGATTGTCGGCACGGATGGCATACCAGCAGGAATGATTCGTGGGTCCACCGCTGTCGGAGGGATCACCAGGTCAGGTGCCCTCACGGTGCTCCTGCTGGCATTGTCTGAAGAGTCTCGCCTGCTGCGGGAGCTGGGACGCTGATTTTCAAGCGATGAATTAATCGGAGTCTCGATTCGGTGTACCTCAGGAGTATTCCTAGAAATGGAGGGTGGTGGGACGGGGGTAGGCTCCTCTAGGACCTCTATGCGTTCCGGTCCATCACGGGCCTCGAGTAACCTGTCCACCACCGCGGTAGCCACTTCTTGCATGTCGTCACGTCGACCATCGAATCCTGTCTCATGAAGCTCCCTGTAACCGATTTTCCTACCCCGGCGAACGCCCTCTTCAAAACCCAATCGACGACCCTCCTCCCGAGCCAATTCTATTAGACGCTCTTCGTT
>JBBPJY010000898.1:0-11724 GCA_038088975.1 Xerocomus cyaneibrunnescens
CCATCATTGTCTACCTCAATGACATCCTGATCTTCTCCAAAGACTGTGCAAAGCACAAAGAGCATGTCTGGGAGGTACTCTGGCAGCTCTGTAAACATGGACTTTATGCCAAGCCTGAAAAGTGCAAATTCCACACAAATTCTACCAAATATCTTGGATATTGACTCTTCCCTACTGGACTCTCCATGTTCCCTGAGAAGGTAAAGGCCATCATCGATTGGCCTGAACCTCAGAAAGTCTGAGATATCCAGTCTTTCCTTGGTTTCACTAACTTCTACCAGCATTTCATTGCTGGTTACTCCACACTTGTCATTCTGCTTACCCACCTGACTTGCAAAGGCAGTCTGTGGAATTTTAATGATTCCTGTTGCTCCACCTTCCAGTGCCTCAAGGACACTTTTGCCTCCACTCCCATCCTCATCCACTGGGTCCCTGACACCCCACACTAATCATCAAGAAAGATGCCTCTGATTATGTCATCCCCAGCATCCTCTTTATCCAGTGCTCAGATGACAACATTCACTTTGTTGCATTCTTCTCCCACACTCTCTCCACTCTGGAACTCAATTATGACATCCATGACAAGGAACTGCTCGCCATTTTTGAGTCCTTCTGGACTTGGCAGAACTACCTTGAGGGCTCTGGAACTCTGATCAACATAGTAACTAACCATAAGAACCTAGAATACTTCACCACTATGAAACTCCTTATCCAGTGTCAAGCCTGGTGGTCAGCTCATATCAACCCTCAGAACCTCCATCCCATCTTTATCCAAGAGCAGCTTGCATTGTCCCTTAGGGCAATGATACTCGCAACTCCGGTCCTCTAGGCCAGTACATTGTTTGATAATTGAGTCCCTCCACAATGACATCCTATCTGCTCTTCCCTCTAACCCTCTCACAGCCATCCACATGTCTGACTCTGAACCCTCTGATTTCTGCTGAACCATAGACTCTGAAGGCTTCTTATGTCTGGACAATCATATCTATGTTCCCAACACAGATGATCTCTGTTTCCGAGTTCTCTGATACAAGCATGACCATCTGCTCTTCAGTTATTTCAGACAAAATCAGACATTGGAAATCATCTGCTGCCAATACACCGAGCCTGGACATCTGGACATTTGTCAAGGAGTATGTTTCCTCCTGCACAGCCTGCGCCTGTGCCAAGGTCCCCTGACACAAGCTCTACGGCTTCTGAAACAACTCCTAATCCCCGAGAAGCCATGAAATTCAATCTCCATGGACTT
The DNA here is from genome assembly GCA_038088975.1 of Xerocomus cyaneibrunnescens. Lineage (NCBI taxonomy): Eukaryota > Fungi > Basidiomycota > Agaricomycetes > Boletales > Boletaceae > Xerocomus > Xerocomus cyaneibrunnescens. The sequence goes on from JBBPJY010000898.1 coordinate 1,250, forward strand.
CATCAAGCAGCTTACTCTGTCCTTCAGATACACTGCCATCCTAGTCATTGTGGACAGACTGTCCAAGCAATACATTTTCATTCTGACCAATGACAAGGTAACATCCCCAGAGTTAGCCAAGCTCTTCCTCCTACACATCTTTTCCAAACACAGAGTCCCCTTGCACATCACCTCCGATCAAGGCTTGAAGTTCATCTCCCACTTCTTTCACTCCCTTAGAAAAGCACTTGACATCTGGCTCCACTTTACCTTCAGCTACCACCCAGAGAATGACGGTCAAACTGAGTGAATGAACCAAACCGTGGAATAGTACCTTCAGATATATTGTAACTACCAACAGGACAACTGGTCTGAACTCCTGCCCCTTGCAGAGTTCACATACAACAATGCTCCAAACACTACAACAGATGTTTTTCCATTCTTTGCTAACAAAGGTTATCACCCAAACATCTCTGTCCACCCTGAGTGTGATCTCACCTCCACTCAAGCCCACAAATACTCTGTCGACCTGGACTCCCTCCACTCCTTCCTCCATAAAGAGATCTCCATTGCCCAGCAAAGATATCAAGGACTTGCAGATGCCAAGCAAATTCTGGCACTGGACTTCAAGGTTGGTGACCAAGTTTTCATCAAGGCAAAGTACTTCTGCTTCACCTGACCATTCAAAAAACTCTCCAAGAAGAACTTGAATCCTTATGAGATCATTGCACAGGCAGGTTCTCATTCTTTCACCCTCTGGCTTCCAGAAAACATGAAGTCCGTACATCCAGTCTTTCATGTCTTCCAGCTGGAATTCTCCACTCTGAACACAATTCTGAACTGTATTCAACCACCCTCACCTCAGGTCGAGGTGGATGACAAACTGGAATATGAAATCTCTGAGATCTTAGATTCCAAGATTGACTGAAGACAAAGAAACTGCAAGCTCCTGTACCTAGTCCGCTGGTCAGGATATGAAGAAACCAATAAAAAAACATTGTGGCTACTTGCAATGGAGTTGGGCCACACATCAGAACTTGTATTGGATTTCCATCTCCAGTATCTGGAGAAACCTGGACCTCAATCATAATCTGGTGAAAGATTGCAATTTCAAGAAGAAAAACACAAACAAATCTACTCTATGATTCCCCTCCAATATCCTCTGGCTCCTCCACTTTGGTATTCTTGCCCCTCTTCGCTTCTCCGTCCTTCTCCTCTTTCCCCTCCATGTCTTCCTCGTCGTCCTCTGACCACTCCTCACCGCTCTCCTCACCTTTGTCCTCTGTGTATACCTCCACTGCCTTTAACTCCACCAGTTGCTCCATCAAGAAGGTGAGGTGGTCAAGCCACCCCTTTACTGCTTTCTGGTGGCTCTGAATCTCCCCTGCGATAATCTGGGCAAACTCCAACAACTCTGATTCCTTCTCTGACCTGTCCTCCTCAGACCTTGCCTTCTTCCAACTCAGCTCCAGCTCCTCCTTATCTAGTCACTTCCTCTTCCACCACTTCATCTTTTCTTCCCTGGGCTGCTCATACTTAGCCTTCATTGCCCAAAACTCCACACATAAGGTGGATTTACTAGGGCCCAGAATACAGTCAAGGCCCTGCCTCTCACACCTCCAGCACTCTGATGGCTCCTCTGCACACCCCTTTCCCTTACTGGAGCCTTGCTTTCTTGTAACCTGCTCTACCTGCATTCTGTTAGCCATGCCTGCTTGCAAATGAGGGCGACTCACCCTGGCAGCTGCCTCAGCCTCCACCCTATGCCTTATGGCCTCCTTCTTGGCCCTCCTGGCCTCCTCTGCACATCTCAACTCCTTTGCCTCCTTTCATTCCTTCACTTGACACCTCCACTCCACTGCCTTTGCATTCCAAAGGTCATCATTGTCATCAGCATTCTCTGCCAAACATGCATCTTTCCAGTTGTGATTGTTGCCAAGGTCAGACATGATGGTTTTTAACTGAGAAGTTAACCTGCAGTCTACCCAGACTTTATACCACACAGGCAATTGCACTCTGCCCCAACTCTGACAATCAACAGTGTCATGTGACCCTCAAAGGCCTTCAGGAGTTCAGGCCTAAGAGGGGGATACTGTCATATCCCAAACTCACAAGTCCATCTCCAGTTCTTTCAAACCAACTCCACTACAACCTCCAGTCTATTTCCTGTTTCTCTCCTTAGATACACTACTCAGACTCTGACCTTAGGAAACTATTCTGACTCTCTTCTTGTTCTAACTCTGTTACTCATCTACTTATGTTGCATTCTCTGCTTACTCAGAACTCCATTACCAATCAGCACAGCTCTGAGGCTGCACTCCAGTATTACTCAGTTTCTGACATTCCAGTACATAGACTCTGGATTTAGTCATCCAATTCCCCTCTGTATATAAACTCTGTAGATTCCACTCTATATTTCCTTAGTTCGAATATCAACATAACTTGACAATCTCTCCATTTGACCTCAGCTCTCTAAGTTGCTGCATGACTACTCTAACCACCCTCCAACCTCTGACCCTCTGTTTGCAAATTTTGGACACTGAATCCCTTGCAAGGGCATACCACATAAGGTGAAGCCAAAGTCCTGTTTGACCCCCTTACAACTCCGCTCCCTTGGAGTTCCTCAGAGATCATCTGACCACAGTCTAATAGTCAGAAGGAGTAACAGGAGGAGTGGAGGGAGGCCCCAGAGGTGCAGTGGATGATGTTTGGCTTGGCATTTCATCTACAGGAGTCTGGAACAAGATGCAACATGTTCATGACCCAGTCAATCAATGGATTGTAGTGGTTGAGCCAGCCATGTCCCAAAACTAGTGAGCATGAGAAATCCAAGAAGGTGACAAAAAATATCTCAGAGGTGGTCTCACTTGACAGAAAGAAGATGGTCAGTTCTACAGAGGAGGTAATGGAGAATGAAGAGGAGCTGTCAAAGAGATGGAGTGAAATCAGAGGTATGGAGTTCATAGGTATTTTGTATTTGTTAGTGAAAGAGGAGTCAATGAAACAGTGAGTAGAACTGGAGTCAATAAGAACAGGAATAGAGAACAGGGAGAGATCAGGAATAGAAACAAAAGGTTGAAGAGAGTTTGGATTAGAAAGGGTGGATGCATTGAGATGAAGCTTCTTAAGAGCACACTTAGGTTCAACACAACTCCTAGCCCATGCAAAGACAGAGGAGTCGCTTTTTATTTTTTTGCCTTGGAGGAGGTGGAGCCAGAGGCTGTCACTGCTGGAGTAGCAGCAGCAGAGTGGGCCTTTACAGCTCTAGAGGTGGATTTCTGGCAGTTCTTAGCAGAGTAACCCAGCAATCCACAGAAAAGACAAAGGTTATTTTTAATTTGGCACTGGTGCTCCTTTAGGAGGAGTTTGCTATCCTTGCTGAACTTAGAAGAAATAGATCTCAGGAGGCCCATTACCTTTGTTGTTTTTTCCAGAGAAAACAGAGTTCAGAGAACTATTGCTATTGCCTTTGGATTTGTTGTCCTTGAACTTAGCAGATGTTGATGGAGCAGATGAGTTTGAGGGTTTAGAGCTTCTGGAGTTGAAACCAGAGGCCTTGTTTGCACAAGAGATCTCTTCCTTGCACTCCCAGTGTCGATGATTGATCTGCTGGGCAAAAGCTCAGAGATCATGGATATTGTTGGGCTTACCTTGCTATGACAACTCATTCTTGATTTGGTCTGGAAGGCCATTGTAGAAACTCTGGCAGAGAGCACTAGGGCTTCAGCCTTGAACCTGAGATGCATCGCAGTTTCATTTGATAATATACCTAGAAATTCACTGTGAGTTTCACATCTGCAGTTGCTTGAGTTAAGCCTCTGTGTCAGCTACACGATTGTGAGGCCCAAAATTGGATTGTAATTCAAATAAGAAGGTTTTCCAACTGTCCATCCATAGTGGACAATCCTTTGGAGGTTCATCTCTAAGGAGGTCTGGCTCAAAATACTCTAGGGCTATGTTCTTAAGATAAGATTGGGCAAACATTACCTTAGTCTGGTCCATCTTGAAGAACTTTGGATTTGCTTGAAAATTGAGTTTGTATTGGGCTATGAATGGACAGAGTTTCTTAGAGTCAAACCCATCAAACAGATTGGGTTCTCAGACTTTGGTTTTCTGGGTTTCAGAGCTCTTCTTGCTTTGTAACACCTGCCTGGTCATGTTCCAGATTGCCCCAGCTAGCTGGGTGAATGGTTCAAACACAAGTGGAATGTCATTTGACTGGTCAAAGAAGTCATCATGACTGAAGAATTCATTGTTGGAGTTGAGGTTGAAGCTGAGAGACAAATCTTTGTCATCTCCAGGATTCCATGGTGAGAGGCCATTATCATCCTTGGATAGCTTCCTGAAGTGGAATCCATCTGGCGACTCTGAGCTACCTAGTAGGGGAGTTAGTGGAGAGAGAGTGCTCTGGTGAGAGTGGTATCCTGAGGCAGAGTTGCCAGGCCTGGCAGACAGGCTAATGAACTTGCCCAGAATAGTGTGAGAACTACTGAAGGTGTTTCACAATGTACTATTGTGAAGGGTCAATGATCAGGAAGTCATAAAGACAAATCTATATAAGCTTGAGTATGAATATACTGTCAAATCAATGGGTTGTCTCTTGAATCTCCAAGATCTCCATGCCAACTCTGGTTGGAAAAGGACAACAAGTACTGAGATGAGAGGAGTTAGTGACAGGGGTGGACCAAAGGTATAACAGAGGAAGTGAAAAGGGAGAACTTAGTGAGAACATCACTTTAAGACTTATGGGTCATATCCTTGTATAGGTCCAGGTCCTCATATTTCAGAGATCAGACTAGGAGGATGAGGATAGGGACAGGAGGAAAGGAGGAACAATGAGGAGGGAATTTAGTTGATATTCATACTGAGGAATAGTACAGGACATATGGAGGTTTATATACAGAGAATTTAAGGTGAAACATGATAGGCAAGGAGATGAAACATATAAGTGTTAAAGAAAAAGGAGCACATGGTGTGATCAAAAAGCAGTGTAATGTTGTCAAGACTGGTAGTTCCCTACATGTGAAATCCATGTTTTTAGGATCCTTGACATCCTTAGAGGTATCTCAATAATCATCCACCACTCTCACAGTCATCCCACACCTAGGCCACTGCACTCACACCCAATCCAAGGTTTCCATGACTGGTCTACCATGTTTCAATCATTTCGGTATGCTTTTTGACCTGCCTTCTGTGTGGATTGACTCCCAGTACATGCAGAATCCATCTGCTATTGAGCAGATCATTCATTACATTAACTGGATGCACATCTGACACTTATCTGATCACACAGCAGTGTTTTGCAGTACATTTCTGGTGTGGACTGATTCACTTTCAGGTGTGGATGAGTGAATTTGAGTGCAAAATGCATTATTTTGGATCTGGATGAGTGCATTAGGGTCTGGATTAGCCTATTTTGGGACCGGATAACATATTTGTGGTTGTTTGTCACTGTTTGGAGGTTTTAAAATATGTTTGCTTATTATATAGGCATGTATCTAGTTGTCAATGACCAGAGAATCATACCATTGTTGAAGTACTGTCTGGATCTGTTTTCTCCATTCCCAAAGCCTTGTCCTGCCGTCCTCACTGTCTGCATTGCACACAGAAGCCCAAAACCACTTTAGCAAGTCTGGAATGTCATCCTCCAAGCCAGGAATCCATTTTAGGAGCTAGCCACACTGGTGATATGCTCCCAGTCATTTCTTTTATTCTTCTCTTTCTTTTCTTTGGCCATTCATGCACTAGTGACTTCCTGGGATGAACCTATCACCCCTTTTCTTCATATCCTATTCAAGGAATTTTATTATTTTACAACATATGGAAGTGATACAATGGCAACTGACTCTGCATGGCACCTGTTAAATGTGAGGGATGACAAGTCCTGACATGCCTGGAATAATATAGGGGTGCTCCAATGACAAGTGATAGAACTCTGAGATGTGGAGTGGAGGAGCAGACATAAATATGGATGTAGTGAGGTTGGAGATGGCTGGAGATGGTCAGAGGGGGTGAGGTAGGGGTCAGAGGATGGATATGACAATATACTGGAATGTCAGAAGCTAAGTAATTCCAGAGTGTAGCCTTGGAGCTGTGCTGATTAGTAATGAAGTTTGGAGTAAGCAGAGAATGGAATGTAAGAAGATGAGTAACAAAGTTAGAATACAAAAAGTGTCATAATAGTTTACTAAAGGTCAGAGTCTGAGTAGTGTATCTAGGAGAGAAACAGGAAAACAGACCAGAGGTCATAGCAGAGTTGGTCTGGAAGGACCAGAGGTGGACTTGTGAGTCTGGGATATGACAGTTATACATGAACTCTGTGAGGGGCAGGAGTTTGGACCAGTTGTCCTGTTGGTAATTACAATATATCTGAAGGTATTGTTCCAGGGTTTGGCTTGTTTGCTTGGTTTGATCATCACCCTTTTGGGTGGTAGCTAGAGGTGAAGTGGAGCTGGATGTTGAGCACTTTTTCAAGGAAGTGGAAGAAATAGGAGATGAACTTTAAGCCTCAATTAGAGGTGATGTGTGAGAAGACTCCATGTTTGGAGAATATATGGAGAAGGTAGAGTTTAGCTAACTCTGGGAACATTACCTTGTCATCTGTTTGGATGAAAATACATTGCTTGGTCAGTCTGTCCACAATGACTAGGATGATGGTGTGTCTGGAGGACAGAGAAAGCTGCTCAATGAAGTCCATGAAGATTGAATTCTATGGCTTCTTGGGGATTGAAAGCTGTTTTAGAGGCCTGTGGGGCTTGTATCAATGGGCCTTGGTATGAGGGCAGGCTATACAGGAGAAAATGTATTCCTTGATAAATATTCAGATGCCTGGCTGGGTGTATTTGCAGCAGATGAATGCCAATATCTGGTTTTGTTTGAAGTGACTGGAGAGTGGATGGTCATGTTTATACTGAAGGACTCAGAGGCAAAGATTGTCTGTGTCATGGATATAGATATGATCATCAAGGTGTTGGACCTTGGAGAGTTCAGAGTTGAACATATGGATGGCTGCAATAAGGTCAGAGGAAAGAGTGGAGAGGATGTCATTGTGAAGGGACTCAATATCAAACAACATGCTGGCCCAGAGGACTGGAGTTGTGAGAATCATTGCACTGAGGAACAACATGAGTTGCTCTTGGGTGAAGATGGGGTGGAGGTTCTGAGGATTGATATAAGCATAGTCCCTATTCCACTCTATGGAATAGATGTCACAGAGTCGAGTGAGGGAGTTGAGTTTGGCACCTAAATGTTTGGGGTAGAACTGGATGACCATGTTGAACTACATGAGAAATTTGGACCACTATGCTTGATGCCAGCTGAGGAGTTTGGTGATGGCAAAGTATTCTAAGTTTTTATGGTCAGTGACTATCTGTCAACTACCACTAGGATAGCTGTGAAGCCAGCCAAAGCTGGAAGATGCTCTATGAAATCAATGAAAATGGAATTCCATGGCTTTTCTGGTATCAGGAGTGGTTTGAGAAGGCCATACAGATGGTGCCTAGAGACTTTAGCATGAGCACAGGTTATACAAGAACTAACATAATCTTTTATGAAGGTCTGAATGCCTGGCCAGGTATGGATGAGTTCCAGAGTACAGTTTTGACTAAAGTAACCCATGGTAGGAGGGTGATCATGGAAAGTCTGGAGGATCTGGAGTCAGAGGTCACCCTGTTTCAGAATATAGATATGGCTATCACAAAGAAGGAAACCTTTTGAGGAGATGGTCCAGTGAGGGTTATTAGTAGGTAGAGCAGAAAGGAGAAGAGATGCAACAGGGTCATTAGAATGAGAGGAGAGGATGTTGGAATGGAGTTGCTCAATGTCAAGGAGGAGTGAGGCTTGGTGGACCAAAGCTGTGAGATAGGTAGCTTGAAGGAATGCAGCAAGTTGGTCCTGTGTAAAAATGGATCTGTAATTGTCAGGGTTAACACAAGCATAGTCCTTGTCCCCCTTTTTAGGGTAGATGTCCCAACATCTAGTTAGTGCATCAGGTTTCACTCCAAGCTTGCCTGGGTAATACTGTACCACTAGATTGAATTGGCAAAGGTATTCTGACCAGTGAGCTTACTGGCAGGTGAGGGTTCTTGTAGAAATGAAGTATTCAAGGTTCTTGTGGTCTGTAAAAACAGAGATTGGAGTTCTGGAGCCTTCAGGGTAGTGTTACCACTGATGGAAGGCTTTGAAAATCACTAGGAGTTCTTTGTCTGAGTAAAGATGAGGTGAAGGTTCTGAGGATTGATATGGGCATAGCCCCTATTCCCCTTTTTGGGGTAGACATTTCAGCATCTAGTGAGGAAATTGGGTTTGGCTCCTAAGTGTCCAGGGTGGAAACAGATGACCATGTTGAACTGTAAGAGGAACTCTGACCACCAGGCTTGATGCCAGGTGAGGAGCTTTGTAGTGGCAAAGTATTCTAAGTTCTTGTGGTCAGTGACTACATTGATTGGAGTTCTGGAGCCCTCAAGGTAGTGCTGCCAAGTCCAGAAGAACTCAAAAATGGCAAGCAGTTCCTTGTTGTGAATGTCATAATTGAGTTCTGAAGCAGAGAGGGTGTAGGAGAAGAATGCAATGAGGTGGATGTCATTGTCTAGACATTGGATAGAGAGAATGCTGGCAATGGCATAGTCAGAGGCATCTGTCTTGATGATTAGTGGGGCATTGGAGACCCAGTGGGTGAAGATGGGAGCAGAGACAAAAGTGTCCTTGAGATGCTGGAAGGCAGAGTGACAGGAATCATTAAAATTTCATGGAGTGCCTTTGTGAGTGAGGCAGGTGAGCAGAATGACAAGTCTGGAGTAACCAGTGCTGAAACACTGGTAGAAATTAGTGAAACCAAGGAAGGATTGAATATCTTGGACTTTCTGAGATTCAAGCCAGTCAACAATGGCCTTTATCTTTTCAGGAAACATGAAGAGTCCAGTAGGAAAGAGTTGATATCTGAGGTATTCAGTGGAATCAGTGTGAAATTCACATTTCTTGAGCTTGGCATATAGTCCATGTTTTCAGAGTCACTGGAGTACCTCCTAGACATGCTCTTTGTGCTTTGCACAGTCTTTGGAGAAGATGAGAATATTATCAAGGTAGATGATCACCGAGACATCAAGGAGATCTGCAAAGATAGAATTTACAAACTGCTGAAATGCTGCAGAGACATTGATGAGACAGAATAGCATGATGAGCCATTCATAGGATCCATAGTATGTCTGAAAAGATGTCTTCCACTCATCTCTGGCAGTGATGTGTACCAGGTGGTATGCATACCAGAGATCAAGCTTAGTGTAAATCTTGGCATGGCTTGAAACATCTAGGAGGTTGGAGATACAGGGAAGTGGATAGTGGTCTTTCTTCATGATCTTGTTGAGTTTGCAGAAGTCTATGCAAAGGTGGAGTAAACTGTCCTTCCTGCAGACAAAGAGTACAGGGGTGGCATGAGCAGAGGAGAAAGGGCAGATAAAGTCCATGGTGAGGTGTTCATTAAGGAATGTATGAAGTGCCTCAAGCTTGGAGGTAGAGAGGGAGTAGGTGGTGCCTATTGGAGGGGAGGCTCCTTCTTTCAAGGTAATCTTCAGATTGAAATCACAGTGTGGAGCAAGCTGGAAGGCTTTGCTCTTGCTGAATATGTCTGTAAAGTCATGATATTTCAGAGGAACACTGGAGAGATTGACTGGGTTAGGTTTGATGGAGGCAGAGTGGAAATTGCTGTTCTGGGGGCAGAGTGACAGTGAGAACTGCACAGAGCCCTGGAGGCAACAGGTGAGTGTAAAGGTGAAGGCGCTGATGAGTGGAATAGGGGGTGCCTTGTGGTCAGAGAAATGCATTGAATTGGAGCAGGCAGAGTCAGCCAGAGGAACAGGTTCCAGAAGTTGTGGAGTCAAGCTCAGAGGTGCTGGACTAGGCTACTTGGGTGTTTGAAATGACATACTACTTGATACACAGTCAATCAACAGATTGTGGCAGGTGAGCCAGTTGTGTCCTAGAACAAGCAAACAGGAGCCATCTAGCAGGGTGATGTTGGAGTGATATCACTGAAGATGAAGTGGACTAAGAGGTCTAGAGCTTAAGTTATTGTGGCATTTGAGGTTCCATCAAACAGGCAAAGAGAGAGCAGAGGAACAGGATAGGTCAGAAGTTTATTATTATTGACAAATTTTGTATTTATAAAACAATTGAAAGAGCTGAAGTCTATCAACATGGAAAAAGACAGGATATCATATGAGATGAGAGAAATGGAGGGCATGAGGGATTGGGGGTCTGAGAGAGCAGACATGTTGAGTCAGATCTCCTGGGATGCATGGGCAGAGTTAATGCAACCTTTGTTTTGTGCAGAGTCATGGAGGTTGCAGCCTATTTTTTTGCCTTAGAAGAGGCCTCCAGCTTGGCTTCCAGAGTGGCAGACTTGACTGTGTGGCCTTTAACAGCATTGTCATACCCTGGACTTCCAAGTCAATCTTTAACCTTTCTGAGGCTAACTCCAACCTTCTCCAGTCCTACTCTAA
>JBBPJY010000899.1:0-11718 GCA_038088975.1 Xerocomus cyaneibrunnescens
CCCCTCCTCCTCTCATATCCCCTATTCCAAGTCAGGGGGTGTCCCAGCTCACTCTCCCTACTGCTCAGATTGAGGGGGTGATTCCAGATCCCAACCTGAGCACCTCAGCCCAATCTACACCAAACATTGTGCAGCCACCACTCCACTGATCAGAAAGGGTCACCTGACCATCATGGAAGAAGGAGGCTGCCGAGAAGCAAGCTATAACAGAAGCCAAAGCATGTGCTAACCAGAAAGCCCTTCAAGAAGCCCGGAAACAACATGCCACCAATGTACCCACCCAGCCAGCCGAACCATCAATTATACAAATCACCTACACTGCAGTCCATGGAAAAGACATGCTGCAAAACTTCCAACAGGCCATCTCTAGCCCCGACTCAGACAAGTGGCAGAAGGCAATGCATGAAGAGTTTGATATGCTATAGAAGTGTGGGACCTGGGAACTTGTCGACCGACCCAAAGACCGCAAGGTCATCGGCTGTCGATGGACCTATGTGATCAAACATGGCCCTGATGGTGAAATTACCCAATACAAGGCACAACTCATCGCCCAAGGATTTTCACAGGTACCTGGCCTCGACTTCAGTGACACGTTCTCTCCCACAGTTCGACTCAACTCCCTCCATGTCATCCTACATTACACAGCAGCGCATGGTTGGTATCACGGTTAGGACAATGTCACTGGTGCATTTTTACACAGCAAAATTGACCATGAAATTTATATGCGCCAACCTGAAGGGTTTGATGACAGCACAAACAAAGTCACACACCTACTCCTCAGCCTATATGGAATCAAGCAGGGTTCTCATCTTTGGAACAAATACATGCATGAGAAGCTAAGTACCCATGGCTTCTCTCACCTCCTGTCTGAACCCACTGTCTATGTCTGCCACTCTGGCAACAGCACAGCCATCACCGCAATTCACATCGATAATGCCCTCACAGTTGCAAATTCCAAGACAATGCTCACTGAGACTCATCAACTCCTCCACAGTCTCTTTGAGATGAAGGAAGAAGACCCAAACTGGCTCATGGGCATCAAATTCACCAACAATCGAAAAATCGGCCAAATCATGCTGTCACAGGCCCAATATGTGGAAACACTACTCAAGTGCTTTCAGATGGACACATGCAACCCTGTCTCCACCCCACTTGACCCCAGCATCACTCTGTCAAAAGCTGACTGCCCACAGACAGACGAGGAGAAGGCTGAAATGGCCCAATACCCATACCGTGAGGCCCTTGGCGGCATCACCTGGCTCTCTGTTGTCTCATGCCCCGACCTTGCATTCGCTGTCAGCCAACTCAGTCAATACAGTGCAAGCCCTGGTGCACCCCACTGGAAAGCACTCATGCATGTTTTCAAATATTTATGTGGCACGCACAACCTCGCACTCACGCTTGGCAGGGTCTCCGATGATGACCCCAATGTCCTCACTGGCCACATGGATGCCAGTTTCACATGCAACACCAATGACCATCGCTCCATCTCTGGCTACATTTTCCAACTTGGTGATGCAGTCATCTTGTGAAACAGCAAAAAACAAGACAATGTTACCACCTCATCATGTGAAGCTAAATATGTCGCCCTCACACACTGTGCGAAACAAGGCCTGTGGCTATGCTACATCACCCAGGACATAGGAATGCACAGTGGACATGAACCGCCGCCCACTGACCTCTTCTCCAACAACACTGCCGCCATCACACTTGCACGGGAAGCCTGCTTCCACGGTCGAAGTCGCCACATCGGCACCCAATTCCATTTCATGCATGAACGTGTTGAAGATGGAACTTTTGGGATCACGCATATACCAATGGCCGACATGCTCACCGATGGACTCACGAAACCACTCACATGCAAACCGCATGAGACCATGCTCGCTCGTTTCTCACTAGCACTGGTCTGAGGGGGTGTGTTGGAGATCATCCCATCTACTAGTACATACTTAGCTACATTTTTCATACTTACATTAACTTACCATATTTGGATGACAGTGTCCACTAACATGCACGTCTGCCCATTCCACTTTCTCCAGTCTCATACAACGTCAACTGGAGGTAAGCACTTACTGTATACCATATGTAACTACCTACTCATGTATTACAGTCCTTACGGACATATGCTACAGGTAGATATCAATCACAGTCTCATACAACGTCGACTGGAGTCCTTACAGACATACACTACAGGTTGACAATTCCTTTCACACGTTGTAGATCGTTCATATCCAGAGTTGTTAAAAATCCGATCCAATTCATCTAGTGCTAGTACCAGAGAACGACTTGAACTTTGAGCTTGATCATGTTCTGCCAGGTTGAGCACAAAACACAGGAGCCAGCTTTGGAATGAGGCCTTCACTCAGTTTGAGGTGTAGAAGTTCCGGAAGATGTAGTAGGACAAGCACCCAGAAGGCTGCCGAGCATGGAGGACAGAAGGCATGAACGCTTTGAACATTTGTCAAAGGTATCACCAGACAGATTGTGCACATGATGCAATCTAGATCGTCTGGCATTAGTGATGAGTCGAAGTGAATGGAAAGCTGTAGAGGAATATTGCAACCGCACTGCGGATATTGGAGGTCAGCAAAGGATGTATTATGGCATTCCCAGGCTGATGCGCTCAAAGCAAGTGTATTTGAAAGGTTTTCGCTGCCCAGCTTAGCCTTTCACTTGCATTTCTTCGCCTTTCACTATAATCAGAGCCCAGTCACAGCTCTTTAAAATCAAATACAAACATTAGATAAGATAAAACCCAGAAAACATAGTAAAACAGAGAGTTTCCGTTCTCAGCAAAACCCCTATAAAGCGAACCAATTCTTTTAGTTTTCATTACCAGAAGACCATGTTATAGTTTCCAGATAACTCCTATAGAGTTGTATATCAGTTTCTCCATTTAGTTTAAGGTGCACCCTTAGTTCATTTCCATCTTTCTACAAGTCACCGTATTATTATTCATTTCTGTTTCATAGCCAAGGGTCTAGGCAAGTCCAGACTTCATTTCTGGCTTTCAATTCATTTCTGTGTCAAGCCTTTAAAAGCAAGACAAGCTTCTTTATGACGTAGTAGGTATAGCCTCAGGTTCCAGGCCTATGACGCAATCTATGACGTAGATAGTCTAGACTTACACATGTTCTTTAGGGTAGTTTCTTTGTAGTAGTATATATAGGTCAGGGATATCGTCAAGATTTCCCTAGTCTTAGAATTTCAGTTGTTAGCTGCCCTCGAGTGGTTAAGTTCCTGTTAGTATTCCTACAGTAATTTTAATGTTCAGCAAACAAATTGTCAGGCTGGACACGCCAATTCCGCGTGCAAGAAGCGAAGAGAGCAGAGAATAGTCGCCTCGGGAGGGATTACATTCGGAACATACCCTAGCCTGACTTCTGTAAACCGTTTTTTAGAAAATATCCAATGCGCCACTAGGGAGGAGACCGGTGGCGCTAGCAAGGACATATTCGAAACATAGACATGTGAGCTCTTGCATATGGTTCAGCACATCCAGATATTTTGCTCAAACCGACGAGGAACATGGCACAAACTAAAAGTTGTCAAGCTACTCAGCTCGAACGGATTCCATTGTATGGGACAGTCTTCGAGTTCTAGTATGCGAATGGCTAGAGTATCTTCATATAAAGTAAATAAGTGCCAGGTTTTACAGGCGGGGACCATTTGGGGAAAACTTGGAAAGGACCTTTAGCAATATATTCGGCAGGCAGGTGAGACCTAGTTTTCGAATACGCTCCGCATGGTCCTTCACTTGCTCCACAAAGCGTAACCTTCAAGATGGCTCGTCAAAAATGTATTGATCGACACGTATTTTCAATGATACTTGCTTCGATCTGGCCAAGAACTCTTCTGTCCAGCATGGTGACATCGTGGAAATACAGGTCCAAAAAGCCGGACAATTCAGAGCGACTTTGTGCAAGTGAGAGAAACGTACAAAGCATTGACGAAAGGAGGCACAGTAAGAAAACGGCAGCTGAGATAGCCATGTGCGCAAAGGACGAATATAGTTTCGAGGTTCTCGGTTGGAAGGCGAAAAATGAAGGAGAAAGAATTTGTTTGATTATAGAGTTTAGATTATTGCACTCTGAGTCTAGTGGCACCTTTGTTGATGCTCACTATGATGGCCGTGGCCTTGGTGCCGTGCGTTGGCACAACTGACTCGGCGGCCGAATATAGATTGTTCACAAACATTGGTGGAATTTACGTACAACCAGAAACAAGTGCAAGAAACTAGGCCTAAGAACAGCATTAGACTCTGGTGAGTCAGGAGGATTACCTGACAACTTACGGGGTTCGTGAGACGGCGGTATTCGGTGTTGGTGTTAACAGCTCAAGCTCCCGACGGCCCCTGTAATAGCTTACCTATCTCAATGTGGTTGTACATACCGCACTCCAATACCAGTCCAAACGCGATCCGAGTCGTCGTGTGAACGATATCACTGTGGGAAACAACCCTGGATGTGGTACGGAGGGTTTCAGCGACACCATTGGTTGGGATCCTGGTACGTGGCAACTTTGACCCTTGTTGCTCCCAGGTTGCTGTTCTGGACAAGATGATCAACTGTTGTAACACCTTCAACGCACAGTCACTGGCTGTTCCATCGTCTTTTGTGGCGGAATCGTGTGAGAGGCGGAGAGCTAAGATCTGGGCATACCTGTACTCAAGATACCCGGTTGGTGAGAGTAAAAAAGTGACGCAACACGTCTGTTCTACGTACTGGTACATAGCACGGGGAAAATGCTAGATGGGTCTCAACTTCCTTGATGCAAAGGAACAACCGAGCATTATTCTCGCATACCCCACTCTCTTGCATTTTGACATCTTGTAAGCTACGTCTTGCAGCACTTGGAACAAGTGGACGTCCTCCCGCCTCACCTGAACGGTAAAAGGATGCATGGCATGGGTTCCTTCTCGACCGTGATCGATCCGGTACCATTGCAACATTACCATCACCCCGACTCTCCGAACCCAGCAAACAACAAGCCCGTCCTGGTCTACCGTGCAGTCGTGGGGGATGAGGGAGCATATGTGACGTAGGTTGCTTTGATTCAATTGAGATGCCATAGGTCTCGAAGAGCTGCTCCAAAGGGCCAAGGAGAGTGGGAGCGTCGAGCACGTCGTGGCATGGAGCAACAAACTATCATCCAGTGTTCGTCGTTAGAGCATGGCGAGCTGGTCCAGGAGATTCGAGAAATGTTATAACTACCCTTCGATGTGCTGAAAATCACTCCTACCCTGCTCTGGATTCAAAGACCAGTGAGTGTTGTAGGGTCAGCCTGATTGGTGGCTGATCTTTGTAGGTTCTTATTTACCATGGCCGTGGAACAAGTGAAAGGGTGGGAATCACATTGTTCTGACTTCTAGTTTCAACAGGATAACTATGCGTGGTACATCGCGAATTAACTGGCAACAATGCAACACTAGAACCATTAAAAAGCGGTGATGATCGAAACCCGAAATATGGTCATTAAAATGCCGCATTAGAGGCACCCAGCGGTGTTCGAATGTGGGTACATGGTGCTACCCGTCACTAATGCTGCCGTCCATACGGCCTCTCACTCATAATTGTTCCTGAATCCATCCAACTGCACTCTAGAGGCTCGTCTTGTGCTCTTTTTTGACCTGCCGCCCCACAGTGAGAATCAAGGAGTGGATCTGGAGCTCACACTCGCGGCGTTCGCACAGGCGCCATGCGTTCTACTTCTATTCCAAGTGCGATAAGATCATCCAGGCACTCTTATTGACATTTTTAGCCTGTTTTTCCGAGTAGCCTGTGAGTTTGCTCGCAGTCGCTGAAGGTCAGTCGGTGAAATGACCTCAAACTCTTCCCTAATCATCGTATGGTATGGCCGATGTTGATCACGCTAGACACTTTTATTCCACGCACAGCACTCACCATGGGGAATTGCACGGTATATAACAACCATGGTTCTCCAAGTTCATCCACCTCCACCCTTGTAGGCGCTCTGATTCGTATCTCCGTTCGCTCGACCTCAGGCCAAGAATGCGATTATCACTCCTTGCCATTCTGTCCGCGACCACCCTCGTCTGGGCAGGTCACTATCAGAGCACTCCTCACAAGATCAAGGAGAGAATCGACGGTCCTCCTCGTGGTTGGCTCAGACAAGGTCCCGCTCCTCCGGACCATCTCATAGAGCTCAAGATCGCCCTCCCACAGCCACATTTCCCCATCCTGGAGAAGCACCTTTTGGAAGTTAGCGATCCCAAGCACGAGCGCTATGGTGCCTATCTGTCAAAGGAAGAGACCGACGCACTAGTCGCCCCCCATCCTGAGACGCTCGATGTAGTCAGCGAATGGCTGTCCTCACATGGTATTGAGGAAGAACATCTATATCGGTCGTCGGCGCAAGATTGGATCACTATTCGTGTCTCAATTGCCCTAGCGGAGGAAATGCTGAATACGGTATTTTAAGAATCATGATTTCGCAATAGCAGTATACTGATACGGAACAAACCAGAAATATGATGTTTATACTCACTCAGATAGTGGCGAGAATATCATCAGAACAACAAGCTATAGTTTGCCAGAGAGCTTGGATGAACATGTCGAGTTGATTCAACCGACGACAATGTTCACTCGTCTCCGGCCCTTCAAGAGTACTCTGCATTGGTCAAACACTGTCTCATCTGGTTCACTGAGCCCTTCCACTGGCACACTTACGGGACCTGCTGGAAACCCGGTGGATGCTAGCTGTAACGGCACGGTTCGACAGCACAATTCGGTATCTGGACCGATCTAACGATTTGGGTGTGTAGATTACTATCAGCTGTCTCAGACAGCTATACAACGCCGTCGGATACAATACATCTGCCACGAACGGCAACAAAATTGCCGTTACTGCGTACCTTGAACAGTACGCTAATAACCAGGATCTGCAGCAATTCTTCCAACTAGAGAATCCTGCGGCGTATGAGTCGAATTATACGTTTGTGTCCGTTAATGGTGAGTGTACCTTGTACCCGGAAGCCGACGGCTTGGCTGAGTATGATATCAGGTGGCTTGAACAATCAAAGCTACGCAGCCGCCGGAATTGAAGCCAATCTGGACACTCAGTTTGCGTATGGATTGACATACCCGACCCCTGCCACTTTCTACTCGACTGGTGGCTCCCCTCCTTATATCCCTGACGCCAGAACCACGACGGACACTAATGAACCCTATGTCAACGTTTGTTACATTGCTTGCTCACTGCGATTCACCCAAGTCTTATCGTGATTGATTGCAGTGGTTGGACTATGTCTCCTCTCAGGAATATCTTCCTCAAACGATCTCCACCAGTTATGGAGATGATGAACAGACAGGTGCATTATTTCATTGATTAGGTGGCATACTCTGATGACAAACAGTCCCATACACCTATGCTACCCGTGTTTGTGCTGGCTTTGCCGCACTTGGCGCACGCGGAGTTTCCCTTTTGTTCTCATCTGGTGATGGCGGTGTCGGAGATGGGGATGCAGACCCAGCTACTCAGCAGTGCTTCTCCAATGACGGTACCAACAAGACTATGTTCCTCCCCACATTCCCCGCTGGCTGCCCATAGTAAGTATTCTCGTCCCGGCGCATAGTGTTCTCTGATCTGGCTCGAAATACACGCAGCGTGACATCTGTTGGAGGTACTAATTATATCCCTGAAACTGCTGTCTTCTTCTCTGGCGGAGGTTTCAGTAACTACGTGTGTTCACCTCGATGACTATTCCTATCATTGTGCTGATTTGTTCCCTATCAGTTTACTCGACCTAGTTACCAGAACGCAGCAGTGAGCAAGTACTTGCAGACCCTCGCTCCTGGAACTTACGAAGGCCTGTACAACCCGTAAGTATTTCTCCCTTCTTTGCACGAACAAATTTAACATGTATTGTTTTAGTAACGGTCGTGTAAGCATTCGTCCACCCCAAACAACGTATCTAGCCAGCGCCGATCCCCTGATGGCTTCTTTTGTATAGGGTATTCCCGACGTAGCTGCGCAAGCCTGGAACTTCCTCATCGTCTACCAGGGCCAAACGGGCTATGTCGCCGGCACGTCTTGCGCCTCCCCCACGTTTGCCTCGTTCGTCTCGATGCTCAATGACGCACGAATCAGTGCTGGAAAGCCTGCTCTCGGCTTCTTGAACCCATGGCTGTACTCGACTGGGTACACTGGATTGAATGATATTACTATGGGAAACAACCCTGGATGTGGCACCGAGGGCTTCAACGCGACTATTGGCTGGGACCCTGGTACGTCATAATCCTAAATGTGTCATCGCGGCGCGACGTTACTCCAGGGTCTCTGTTCCTGGATCCTGGAGTGATAAACGTCCGAGCTATGAACGCAATTTGATCATGATCGGCTGATGTGACACCTTTACAG
This sequence comes from Xerocomus cyaneibrunnescens, assembly GCA_038088975.1. NCBI lineage: Eukaryota > Fungi > Basidiomycota > Agaricomycetes > Boletales > Boletaceae > Xerocomus > Xerocomus cyaneibrunnescens. The sequence goes on from JBBPJY010000899.1 coordinate 8,380, forward strand.
TGACCGGTTTCGGTACGCCCAACTTTGAGAAACTGTTACCGTTGGCGATGGCTGTTTGATCGAGGTGTGGGACGAAAATGCGTAGGCAGGGCGAGAAGTTTGAGTGGATGTATAACTGGGTTGGATTATGTGTTGTACGTGGACGCTATGTATACTACCGCGTACGACCCCTTCCAAGAAGCGTCCGACAAGTTCACAATGGGCATCTGAGTCGCACACCGCGTTCAACTTCGAGTGGATCACACTGCGTCGCCGGGGGAGAGGGGGGACGACTCCTAACTACCATGACAGATCGGCATGGTATCGTGTAGATGCCCACCATGATGCGAATTATCATGGGGCGGACTCACTCTGTCTGAATTGAAGGGGGATGTGGACACTGACCGAAGACGCTGGTTGGGAGGGGTCTATCGAGCTGGACGCGGGGCAGCGTGCAGTATACCAACCACTACTAGAGTATTCTATATAAGGGGCCGCCCGTATTATGCAATCGGAGAACTTAGTTCGAAATGTCACACCGACTTCTTCTGACTACTCAGTGTGCTTTCGACGACATAGAAATGACCATCCTCCCACCTTCCATTTTGATGCACGTTTGAACTAGTGACATAACGGTGAGTTGACCTTGGGACTTTGTGAGCGTGGAGAGTGTCGCAAAGACGTTATAGACCGTTTGTGTCTGGAATTATCGAAAAGTCGATCCAACTTCTCTAGTGCCGGTACCAAGGAACGACTCGAACCTTGAACGTTATCGTCATGTTCTGCCAGGTCTAGCACGGAGAACACAAGAGCCAGCTCTGGCATGAGGCCTTCACCCAGTTTGAGGTGTAGAAGCCCCGGGAGATGTAGTAGGACAAGCACCCGGAAGGCATGAACGCTCTGAACATTTGTCAAAGCTATCACCAGACAGATTGCGCACACGACGCAATCTAGGTCGTCTGGCGTTACTGATGAGTCGAAGTGAATGGAGAACGGTAGAATATTGCAACTGCATTGCTGACATTGGATGTCAGCAAAGGAGGTATCATGAAATTCCCGGACCGATGCGCTCAAAGTGAGTGTTGTGCCTATAGCAATTTCGATTTCCAGCGAACGAATTGTCGGGCTGGACATGCCAATTCCGCGTGCAAGAAGCGAAGAATAATCACCTCGGGAGGGACTGTATTCGGAATCACAGAGAACATCAAATGCACCGCTAGAGAGGAGACCGATGGCGCTAGCAAGGACATATTCGAAACATAAACACGTGAGCTCTTGCATATGGCTCAGCATGTCCAGAAATTCCACCATGTTTTGCTAAAACCGACAAGGAACAGGGCACATACTGAGAGTTGTCAAGCTACCAAGCTCGAACGGACTCCATAGTGTCTAACAGTCTTCGAGCTCTAGCATACGAAATGTTAGCGTATCTCCGTGGGAGGTAAATGAGGGCCAGGTTTTGCAGGCGAGGACCACTTAAGGAATGCTTAGAAGAATCTCAGCATATATTTGACAGGTAAGTAAGACTGAGTTCTTGGATACGTTCTGCATTGTTCTTCACTTGCTCCACGAAGTGTAACTTCCAAGCTTGCTCGTCAAGGACGTGCTGATCCACACATATCTTCAATGATAGCCGCTGCGATCTAGCCAAGAACTCTTCTGTCCAGGAAGGTGGTATCACGGAAATGTAGGTACAAAAATCCCGGACAATTCAGAGCGACCTAGCACCAAACGTACAAAACTTTGATGAAAGGAGGCACAGTGAGAAAACAGCGGCTGAGATAGCCACGAGCGCAAAGGATGGATTTGGTTTCGAGGACCTCGGCTAGAAGGCGGGCGAAAGTATTCCTCTGAACATAGAGATTATATAATTGCACTCTGAGCCTAGTGGTCTCTTTGTCGACGTTCGTTATGTGGTGTTGAGTTCAAACGTTCAAGCTCGACACCGACGACCCCTGTAATAACTGTTGGTATAAGCAAGCCAAATATGGCAATCCGACATTCCCACAGTCGAGACACCACAGTCGAGACTGAGCCGCTCCTAACTGACAAAGATGCTGAGACATACAGATGAAATAGAACTAGCGTACATATACCAGAGAGTAGAATATCAAATATAATTCTTCTCCTTGGTTCCCCACGTCGTCCGACACTCTGAGTCTCACCGCTCACACTCACTTCATAATATTTTCTCACGCTCGTAGCCTATCGACAATAACTTACCTAACCGAGTGGCTGTACATACGAACGCGATCTGAGTCGTCGCGTGCTGGATATCGCTCGACCATCGTCATCATGAAGCTTGTCAGGTAAATATTCCCTTTGGCTGGCGTGTTCTCAAGCATAAATCGAGTTTCGCATCAGGTTTTTGATGAAACTGAACAACGAGACCGTCTCAATCGAGCTCAAGAATGGATCCGTGGTCCATGGTACTATCACTGGTGCGTTTTTCGTTGTCGCTGTGCCCGTATGGACTAAGCTAAACCCCTGCGTAAGGCGTCGACATGCAAATGAACACGCATCTCAAAACTATCAAAATGACATCACGAAATCGTGATCCTGTTTCCCTCGACTCGCTCTCCATCCGTGGAAACAACATTCGCTATTTCATTCTTCCCGATGCTCTTCCCCTAGATACGCTACTTGTCGACGACGCACCAAAACCGAAAGGAAGAAAGAAAGAGGAAGCCCGTGGGCGGGGCCGTGGAAGGGGAATAGAGCGCGGACGCGGACGGGGCAGAGGCCGTGGACGGGGGCGTGGCTTCTAGTCGCACTACAGCCCAAGATTCCAAAGAATGTCGAGGGGTGCATGTTGTTCGTGCACGTTCCCCAGCTATCAATACCTGCTGAAACCTTGTTCCAGGTTACGGAGTGTTTGCTTTTGTCTTCTACTGTTGTCACTATTTTTTTCACTGTAAAAGAGATGTACACTTCAAGTGTGACTTGGTGACTTGGCCGCTCACACAAGAGGTTGGTGCGTGCACTATTGTTTGACGTATCTCTCAAGACCTTGGTGGGGTCGACTCAACGGGATTCACCAAGTCTTGATCCGGGGAAATGGGATGTGAAAAAAGTAAGTGTCGCCAGAGGGTTAAGTCTGTCAGATGACAGAAAAGTGTTGACACTCCCATTGTCGTCGACAACGGTAACTTTACTCTTGAGTTTCAGATAAATTATAAACAACGGCATAGACGCAAATTCTCGTGGGTATGTCTACTCTCTTGGCTTTGAAAATGCCTTGGACGCGTACAAAATTCTCAGTTGGACCAATGGCACGAGTTTCTGCAACGGGCAGAGCGGTGACTAAAAGGCGCGAAAGATGCGGTGAATTAAATCTCTGGGAATGAAGGAATACTGAAC
>JBBPJY010000900.1:0-11716 GCA_038088975.1 Xerocomus cyaneibrunnescens
AAAGCAAAAAAAAAGGCTGTGACCTCCATGACTTCGCACAGTATGAAGGTTGTGTTGACTCCACCCATGCACCCCAGGAGATCTGACTCAATGCATCTGCTCTCTCAGACCCCTGATCCCTCATGCCTTCCATCTCTTTAGTCTCATATGATATTTCATCTTTTCCCACATTGATAGACTCCAGTTCTTCTGACTGCTTTATAAATATGAAATTTGTCAATAATAACAAACTTTCAACTTACTCCATCCCTCCGCTCTCTCTCTGCCTGTTTGACAGAACCTTGAACTCCATGATAACTCAAGCTCTGGAACTCTTGGTCCATTTTCCTTCTGGTGATATCACTCTGATGACATTCTATATCATCCTGCTAGATGGCTCCTGTTCACTTGTTCTAGAACACAACTGGCTCACTTGCAACAATCTGTTGATTGACTGGGTATCAAGCAGTATCTCATTCTGAACATCTGAGCAGCCCAGTCCAGCACTTTCGAGCTCGACTCTGCAGCCTTTGGAATGAGTTCCTCCAGCTAACTCTGCCTCCTCCAATTTACTGTGTTTCTTCAACTGCAAGGCACCTCCCATTGCACTCATCAGTGCACCTGCCTTTGCACTTGCCTGTTGCCTCCAGGGCTCCATACAGTTTTCACTGTCACTCTGCCCCTGGAACAGCGATCTCTGCTCTGCCTCCATCAAACCCGACCTAGTTGTCCTCTCCAGTGTTCCCCCAGAATACCATGATTTCACACATGTATTCAGCAAGAGCAAAGCATCCCAGCTTGCTCCACACCATGATTTCAATCTAAAGATCGACCTGGATAAAAGAGCTTCCCCTCCGATAGGCACCACCTACTTCCTCTCTGCCTCCAAGCTTGAGGCTCTTTGTATGTTCCTTGATGAACACCTTGCCATGGGCTTTATCTGCCCTTTCTCCTCCACTCATGCTGCCCCAGTACTCTTTGTCCACAAGAAGGACAGTTCACTCTGCATTTGCATAGACTTCCATGGACTTAACAAGATCATGAAGAAAGACCACTACCTGCTCCCCTGTATCTCTGACATCCTAGATGTCCCCAGCCACACAAAGATATACACAAAGCTCAATCTCTGGCATGTGTACCACCTGGTCCACATCACTGCCGTAGATGAGTGGAAGACATCTTTCCAGATGTGCTATGGATCCTATGAATGGCTCATCATGCCTTTCAGTCTCACCAATGCCCCTGCAGCATTCCAGCAGTTTGTTAATTCTATCTTCTCAGATCTCCTCGACATCTTAATAATCATCTACCTTGATTGTATCCTCATCTTTTCCAAAGACCATGTGAAGCACAAAGAGCACATCTGGAAGGTACTCTGGTGACTCCAAAAACATGGACTGTATGTCAAGCCCAAGAAGTGCAAATTCCATACCAACTCCACAGAATACCTCAGATATCAGCTTTTTCCCACTGGACTCTCCATGTCCTCTGAGAAGGTAAAGGCCATCATCAATTGGCCCAAACCTCAGAAAGTCTGAGATATCCAGTCTTTCCTTAGTTTCACTAACTTCTACTGGCATTTCATCACCAGTTACTCTGGACTTGTCATTCTGCTCACCTGCCTCACTCGCAAAGGCACTCTGTGGAATTTTGATGATTCCTGTTGCTCTGCCTTCCAGCACCTCAAGGATGCTTTCACCTCTGCTCCCATCCTCACCCACTGGGTCCCCAACACCCCACTAATCATTGAGACAGATGCCTTTGATTATGCCATCGCTGGCATCCTCTCCATCTGGTGCTTGGATGACAACATTCACCCCATTGCATTCTTCTTCCACACCCTGTCCTCTCCAGGACTCAATTATGACACCCATGACAAGGAGCTACTTGCCATTTTTGAGTCCTTCCAGACTTGGTGGCACTACCTTGAGGGCTCTGAAACTCCAATTGACATAGTCACAGATCATAAGAACTTAGAATACTTTGCCACTATGAAACTCCTCACCCAGCATCAAGCCTGGTGGTTGGAGTTCCTTTTCTAGTTCAACATGGTCATTTGTTTCTGCCCTGGATGCTTAGGAGTGAAACCTGATTCCCTCACTAGATGTTGAAATGTCTACCCCAAAGAGGGGGATAGGGACTATGCTCATATCAACCCTCTGAACCTCTGTCCCATCTTCACCCATGAGCAGCTCATGTTGTCCCTCAGGGGAACAATACTTGCAACTCCAGTCCTCCAGGCCAGCACACTGTTCGATATCAAGTCTCTACACAATGACATTCTCTCCACTCTTCCCTCTGACCCCATTGCAGCTATCTACAAGACCAACTCTGAACCCTCCGACTCCTGCTGGACCATAGACTCTGAAGGCTTCTTATATCTAGATGATCATATCTTCATTTCTAATGCAGATGATCTCCACCTCTGAGTCCTCTGGTATAAGCATGACCATCTGCTCTCCAGTCACTTTAGACAAAATCAGACATTGGAACTGATCTGCCATGAATACACCTGGCTGGGCACCCGGACATTCATCAAGGAGTATGTTTCCTCCTACACAGCCTGTGCCTAAGCCAAGGTCCCAAAACATAAGCCCTATGGGCTTCTGAAACAACTCCCAATCCCCGAGAAGCCATGGAATTCAATCTTCATGGACTTTATTGAACAGCTTCCTCCATCCTCCAAACATACCGCCATCCTAGTTGTTGTGAACAGACTGTCCAAGCAATGCATCTTCATTCCAACCAATGACAAGGTAATGTCCCCAGAGTTAGCCAAGCTCTTCCTCCTTCATGTCTTTTCCAAACATGGAGTCCCCTTACACATCACCTCCAATCAAGGCTCAGAATTTGTCTCCCACTTCTTCCACTCCCTTGGAAAAGCACTTGACATCTGGCTCCACTCTACCTGCAGCTACCACCCAGAGGGTGACAGTCAAATTGAGCAAATAAACCAAACCCTGGAACAGTACCTTTGGATATATTGTAACTACCAACAGGACAACTAGTCTGAACTCCTGCCCCTTGTGGAGTTCACATACAACAATGCTCTGAATGCTACAACAGGCGTTTCTCTGTTCTTCACTAACCAAGGTTATCATCCAAATATCTCCATTCACCCTGAGCATGATCTCACCTCTGCCCAAGTCTGCAAATACTTCATTGACCTGGATTCCCTCCACTCCTTCCTCTGTGAAGAGATCTCTGTCACCCAGCAAAGATACCAAGGACCTGTGGATGCCAAGCAAACTCTGGCACTGGACTTCAAAGTCAGTGACCAAGTTTTTGTCAAGGCAAAGTACTTCCACTCCACCCAACCATCCAAGAAACTCTCCAAGAAGAACTTAGATCCTTACAAGATCATTGCACAGGCAGGTTCTCTTTCTTTCACCCTCCAGCTTCCAGAAAACATGAAGTTCATACATCTGGTCTTTCATGTCTCCCAGCTGGAACCTGCCACTCTGAACACCATTCCAAACTGTGTTCAACCACACCCACCTCTGGTTGAGGTGGATGGCAAACTGGAATATGAAATCTCCAAGATCTTAGATTCCAAGATCAACCAAAGATGAAGAAATTGCAAACTCCTATACCCAGTCTGCTGGTCAGGATACGAGGGAACCAATGAAGAAACTTTGTGGCTACTCACAATAGAGCTGGGCCATACATTGGAACTTGTATTGGATTTCCACCTCCATTATCCAGAGAAACCTGGTCCTCACTCATGATTCCAGTGTAATGGTTTCAATTTCGAAAGAAAACACAAACAAATCTACACTACAATTTTCCCTCCAATCTTCTCCACTCCTCCATCCTCCTTATCATCCTTCAACCCCTTGACCTCTCCATCCTCCTCACCTTCATCCTCCATGTACACCTCTATCACCCTAACTCTGACAAATCAACAGTGTCATATGACCCTCAAAAGGCCTTTAGGGGTTCAGGCCTAAGAGAGGAATACTGTCATATCCCAGACTCACAAGTCCATCTCTGGTCCTTCCAGACCAACTCTGCCATGACCTCCAGTCTGTTCTTCCATTTCTCTCCTAGATACACTACCCAGACTCTAGCCTTTAGTAAACTGTTCTGACTCTCTCCTGTTCTAACTCTGCTACTCGTCTACTTACATTCCATTCTCTGCTCACTCAGAACTCCATTACCAATCAGCACAGCTTCAAGGCTGCACTCTGGTATTACTCAGCTTCTGATATTCCAGTACATAGTTCTTTCTGACTCTGAACTTAGTCATCTGATTCTCCTCTGTATATAAACTCCATAGATTCCGCTCTGTACTTCTTCAGTTTGAATATCAACATAACTTGATGTTCTCTCCATTTGACCTCAGCTCTCTAGGTCACTGCGCAACTACTTTGACCACCCTCCACCCTCTGACCCTCCATCTGCAAATTCAGGACACCAAATCCCTTGCAAGGGCACACCACATAAGGTGAAGCCAAAGTCCCATCCAACCCCCTCACAACTCCACTTCCTTGGAGTTCCTTGGAGTTCATCCAACTTAGTTTAACAGCTTCACTTCACCTCCAGCTATCATTCAGAGGATGATGGTCAAACTGAGCAAATGCACCAAATCCTGGAACAATACATTTGGATTTATTGTAACTACCAACAGGACAACTGGTCCAAACTCTTGCCCCTCATGGAGTTCATGTACAACAATGCTCCAAATGCTACAACAGGCATTTCTTCATTCTTTGCTAACAAAGGTTATCATCCAAACATCTCCATCCATCCTGAGCATGATCTCACCTCAGCCCAAGCCTGCAAATACTCTGTTGACCTGGACTTCCTCCACTCCCTCCTCCATGAAAAGATCTCTGTCACCCAGCAAAGATATCAAGGACTTACAGATGCCAAGTGAACTCTGGCACTGGACTTCAAGGTTGGTGACCAAGTTTTTGTCAAGGCAAAGTATTTCCACTCCACCCAACCATCCAAGAAACTCTCTGAGAAGAAGTTAGGTCCTTATGAGATTATTGCATAGGCAAGTTCTCTCTCCTTCACCCTCCAGCTTCTGGAAAACATGAAGTCTGTACATCCAGTCTTCCATGTCTCCTTGTCATATCCTGAACTTCCAAGTCCAACTCTGAACATTCCGGTCCAACTCTGCTACAACCTCTGGCCTGTTTCCACCCCCCTCTGTAGCTACCCTACTCAGATCCTTACTTTAGTAAACCACTTTGACTCCTCTTCCTTTGAACTCTGTTATTCATGCACTTACATTTCATTCCATGATTACTCAGACTGTGATATCAGTGCTTGCCTAGGAGCACAACCCCGAAGCAATGCTCTGGTACTACCTGTCTTCCAACCCTCTGAGATTACTCATTCTCCAATACTCCACATTATTCATTCATTGACTACTCTGGTACATACCTGATTTTGACTCTGAACTTAGTCATCCAATTGCCCTCCATATATAAACTCCATAGTCCTTCGCCATGTATTCCTTAGTTTGAATCTTGACTAAACTTGATGATCTCCATCCTCTAATAGAACTTGATGTTCTTCCTATCCAATATCTGAGTCGCTGTGTGACTTCCTCCCATTCTCCCTTTGACCTCCAACCCTCTGTAAATTCAGGACACCAGATCCTTTACAAGGGCACACCACATAATGTGAAGCCAAGTCCTGTCCAACTCCCTCACAACTCCACTTTCTTGGAGTTCCTCCAGAGTTCATCTGACCTATAGTTTAACAGTAGATTTAAACTTCCACTTGTATTGGATCTCCACAATGTCTACTGGCCTCTAGGATTACTGGATTGCAGACAAGAGCAACCACCTATCCTTCTATGCCTCCTTCTAGACTGTTTCCTCAAGATCTGAATCCTCATGACCTCCATCATGAACCCCATATGTCACTCACTCATTCAAAATCTACTCTCTTGAACTCCAGCTCCTCCAAGCATCCCATGGGCATAGCCTTTGTCTGAGACATTGGCCTGGGGCCTACTTTATCACTCCATCCTCTCCACTTCTCCTCCATTCATTTCAGATGGAACCTTGAACCCCATGACTCAAGCATCTGACCTCTCCACCCACCTCCCTGACCAGTGTTATTACTCTGATGACATTTTTATGTTACTCTGCTAGAAGCTCTGTTCACTTCTAGGAAACCACTGACTCTCCTGCTATGATCCATTGATCAACAGGGTTTGAGCAGTACCTTATTCCACTCATCTGAATATCTGTGCTAGCAACTCTGAGCTCCCCTCCGCAGCCTCTGGAACTACCTTCTCTGGCTGACTTTCTTCCTATTGATTTCACCATGCCTTCATAATCACAAGGCACTCCCTCTTGGGACCATTGCCTCTGCACTCACTGTCACCTCCAGGGCTGTGTACAGCTCACACTATCACTCTGCCTCTTGGAGGGTGACCCCCACTCTATCTCTGCCAAACTCTAAACCAGCTGATCTTTCTGGAAATCCTTCCAGAGTACTGAAAGATTAGACTAGTAGGAGTACTCTTTTTCTCCATTAGCTTGAGTTTCCCCTGAGTGTTTCTTGATGAACATCCCTCCATGGGCTTTCATTGCCCTTCTGTCCCTGCCATCCCTTCCCTTCAACATTTCCTGTTTCCTGGGCCTATACACCTCTGTGTGTTTTCTGGCACTCCACTGCACTCCTCTGTGGAACACTTGCATGCTCCACTGTGCACTTTTGCAGCCCCACTACATCTCTGGCTCTGGCTCTAACACCCTCCATGTTACCTCCTGTGCCCCTTTGACATTTTCTCATCTCCCAGACCATGCACTTCATTGTGCTCTTTAGCCACTCCTGCTCATCTCTGGCTCTGGCTCCAACAACTCCAGCATCACACCAGGACCACTCCAGATTTCTTCCCCAAACTCCTGCATACTTCTGAGAACCACTTCAGCTCATGTGACCATGCCCTGACATCAAGTCCAAAATCATGCATTTCACACTACTGGCCTCACTAAGTACCTCAGCCATTGTCATTGGCTCTCTCTGTCTGGACCCCCATGCCACTCCAAGAAGGTAAAGGCCATTTTCAATTGGCCTGGACCTTGAAATGTCTGAGACACCCAGGTCCTCTCCAATGTGTGAATCTCTGCTGGGATGATATCACCAGCTATGCCAGATGTGTCCCCTTCACACTGGACCTCACAGGAGTTTTGGACACTCCCACTAAAAGGCCCTCTATCTGACACCAAACCCAGTGTTTTACCTCTCCTGCTCTGGACCTCCAGATAATGTTCTTGACCAACTATGAATCTGGAATGCTCCACTCCCTGCTCCTCACCTGGCACTGAGTCCAGTGGCCAGCACCCCAATTCCAGCCTTGATAATGGTCCACCATTCCCACTCTGGAACTCTGGCCACAAAACCTGGAAAGCTCCACTATTGAGCCCCTTGCCCAGCACCAAATCTGGTGGCCAGTGCCCCCTTCTCTAGTTTGGATAATGGCCATCCATCTCTGATCCAGACCCTCTGGCATGATTCCCGACTCCCTCTAGATGATGGGACATCTACCACAAAGAAGGGGATAGCAACTCCACTCCTGCCAACTCCTCAGACATCCACCTCGACCCATCAGGAGCAGTACATGTCATCTTCTAGGACATCGGTCTGAGCAAGCCCAGTCCACTGACCCTACCTCTAATGGACTCCAAGTGCTCTGGCCCTCCAAGTACTGCCAACTCCACATATTCTTCTGGCACTCCACCCTCTGCTATGTCACCCCCTTATCCAACCCCTCTGCCAAGCTCCAAGTGCACTTCTGAGTCCTCTAGTACAAGCTCAGTCATTCACCCTTTGGCCACATGAACAACTCTGACTCCTCTGCATGCCTCTTGACTCCCCAGCTGTTATCTCTGGCATCTCTGACCCCCCTCCAGGGCTCTTTAGCATCCCTCCTCTGACCTCTTTCTCTGACTCAGACATTCCAGTTGCACACCTTTCATGCTTCATCCTCACCTCTTCTTTGGCATTCCAACTCCACCATGTGCACCCCTGCTGCCATGCACCCCAGCTCATCCAGTGACTCCTGTGCCCATGCTCCCACTCCTGGCACCTTCTGGACCTGCTGCTCCACCTCATGCCTCCTCTGTCCGCTCTCTGCTCCTAGTTACCACAGTCATGCCACTCAATGGTGCCACCTTCACAGCTCCCTCAGCATTGAGGCATGGCCTTTGCACAGGTCATTAATGGCAGTATTAAGGTTGTTGGTTCCAATAAATCTCCATCTTCTCTACTCTGCATGGTATTTCTGTCCCAGACTTGCCCAACTTCAAGTTATCCCATTTGCTATAGGCCTTGAGGGCTCAGCCATGAAAGGAGGGCACACTGCATACCCATGTAGCCCACCAATCTATGCCTCTTCTGTCACATCTTCAGCCTTCACTGGCTACCTCTATTCCCCTCAGTCCACCTCCATCTCTGTCATGTCCAGAGATTTCCATACCTCCAACCAGACCAACACTTGCAACCCTGGAATTGTCAAAATCATTCCTCACCCACTCCATAGACTGCTTAGCAACAACAACAGGACCTTACCAAGTCTTGGTCAAGCCACGCAAACTACCCCCTCTCACCCTCCAGCTGTGACACATGATGCTTGCATCTGTTCTTCTATGTTTCCCACAGCATCTGACTTCATTCCCTTCTGCACCTGAGGACCACAAGTCCAATGGCAACTTTGACTCCATTCATGTTCCTCTGCCAGCTCTGGCTAGTCCAGAAGATTTGCAACATCCATTTGTGGCTAAGTTTCCTTTTCATGGCACCCTAGCAATCCTTGGTTTCCTTGCACAATAATCCCAGTGCACTCTGGCAATTGCAACTTCCACTCTGCTACTCCATCCCTCTATCTTCTCCCCAGCCACCCTATGGAACTTTGAACTCCAATCACTCAAGCTCTGGACCTCTTGGTCTGCTCTCCCTCTGGTGCAATCACTCTGATGACATTTTATGTTACTCTGCTAGATGGCTCCTGCTCACTTGTTCTAGAACACAACTGGCTCACCCACCTCAATCTGTTAATTGACTGGGTATTGAGTAGTATATCATTCTGAACACCTGAACAGCCCAGTCCAGCAACTCTGAGCATGACTCCGCAGTCTCTGGAACCCACTCCTTCAGCTGACTTCATTCCCTCTAATTCACTATGATCCTCTGACTACAAGGCACCTTTCACTGCACTCATCAGTGCACCCTACCCTTGCACTTGCCTGTTGCCTCCAGGGCTCCATGCAGTTTTGCTGTCACTCCACCCATGGGAAAGTGATCTTCGCTTCCTCCACCAAACCCAATCCTGTCAATCTTTCCGGCATTCCTCTGGAATATCATGACTTTGCAGATGTACTTAGCAACAGCAAGCCTCCAAGCTTGCTCCATACTGTGATTTCGATCTGAGAATTGACTTGGAAGAAGGAGCTTCCCCTCCAATAGGCACTACCTACTCCCTCTCCACCTCCAAGCTTGAGGCACTTCATACATGCCTCAATGAATCTTGCCATGGGCTCTCATCTGCCCTTCCTTTCTCCACATCCTCCACTCCTCACCTCCAGCACTCCAGCAGTGCTTGTGCATGACCCTTCTTCTTTGCCAGAACCTGGTTCTGTACAACCCACTGCTTTCACTCCGATTAGTTATTTCATCCCCCAGTGATCAACTTACCCTCCACTTGGCCATGCCCTTGGCCTTCACTCATCACCTCATGGTATTCTATGCCTCCTCAGCCTCTGCTCATTGCCTCATGGCATCCTCCACATCCTTGAAGTTTCACTGTAACTTCTGCAGTATTCTGCTCCCTCTTCTTCAGCTTCTGCCCTCTGCACACCCTCTGCCCTTTCTCAAACCTCACCTCCACTCCACTCTGGGCCTTATTCCCTGCCAAATTCTGCTCCACCTTGTGCTCTGCCAATTTGCTTTTCAAGTCATGATGCCCACACACTCAGACATGATGACATAGCACAAAGAGGTTAGCCCAGACCTGACACCTCGCAGGAGGCCACATCCTGACCCCTCACCCTGAAATATAAACAGGACCACAAGATCCTCAATGGCTTTCAATGGTTCAGGCCTAAGAGGGGGATACTGTCATATCCCAGACTTTCAAGTCCAACTCCAAACATTCCAGTCCAACTCCACTATAACCTCTGGCCAGTTTCTGTCCCCCTTTGTAGCTACCCTACTTGGATCCTTACTTTAGTAAACCACTTTGACTCCTCTTTCTTCAAACTCTGTTATTCATGCACTTACATTTCATTCCTTGATTACTCAGACTCCAATACCAGTGCTCACCTAGGAGCACAGCTCTGAAGCAATGCTCTGATACTACCTGTCTTCTGACCCTCTGAGATTACTCATTCTTCAATACTCCATATTATTCATCTGCTGACTGCTCCAGTACATACCTGATTCTGACTCCAGACTTAGTCATCCAATTTCCCTCTGTATATAAACTCTGTAGTCCTCTGCCATGTATTCCTTAGTTCAAGTCTCAACTAAACCTGATGATCTCCATCCTCTGATAGTACTTGATGTTCTTCCTATCTGATATCTGAGTTGCTGTGTGACTTCCTCCCATTCTCCCTCTGACCTCCAACCCTCCATAAATTTGGGACACCAGATCCTTTACAAGGGTGCACCACATAAGGTAAAGCCAAGTCCCATTCAATCCCCTCACAACTCTGCTTTCTTGGAGTTCCTCCAGAGTTCATCCAACCTATAGTTTAACACTCCTAGCTGGAACCCACCACTCTGAACACAATTCCAAACTATGTTCAACTGCCCCTGCCCTTGGTCAAGGTGGATGGTGAACCAGAATATGAAATCTCTGAGATCTTAGAATCCAAGATTGACCAAAGACAAAGGAATTGCAAACTCCTGTACCTAGTCCACTGGTCAGGATATGAGGGAACTAATGAAGAAACTTCATGGCTACTTGCAATGAAGCTGGGCCATGCATCAGAACTCATGTTGGATTTTTACCTCTGGTATCCAGAGAAACCCAGACCTTACTCATAACCCAGTGAAACAATTGCAATTTCAAAAAGAAAAACAAACAAATCTATACTACTTTTTTTACCTTGTCAGCCTTCTTCAGCTCCTCCACTCTGGTATTCCTGTCCTCCACTCCTCCAATCTCCTCCTCTTCTCCCTTTGCATCCTCCTTGCCATTCTCTGTCCACTTATCCCCTCCATTCTCCCCACCCTCATCCTCCACATATACTTCACTGCCTTCAACTCCACCAGCTGCTCCACCAGGAAGGTAAGGTGGTCGAGCTGCCTCTTCATCACTTCTTGGTGGCTCCAGATTTTCCCTGCAATGATCTGGGCACACTCCAACATCTTTGATTCCTTCTCTGACCCATCCCCCTTGGACCTCACCTTTTTCCGACTTGGCCCCAGCTCCCTTTCTCCCTTCCACTTCCTCTTCTGCTTCACCTTCTCTTCCCTGGGCTGCTTGCACTTCGCCTTCACTGCCTGGCACTCCTCACATGCCATCAACTTGCCAGGGCCCAGAATGCAATCCAGGCCCCGGTTCGCACACCTCCAGCACACCAGCAGTGCCTCCATACACCCCTTTCCCTTGCTGGAGCCCTAATCTTTTGCAATCTGCTTCATCTGCATTCTGTCAGCTGCACCCACTCATGAGTAAGAGTGACTCACCCTGGCTGCCACCTTGGCCTCCACCCTACACCTCATGACCTCCTCCTCGGCCTCCATCCTGCACCCCACAACCTCCTCC
>JBBPJY010000902.1:0-11699 GCA_038088975.1 Xerocomus cyaneibrunnescens
TAACCATATGCTTTGATTCTTGGACCGATAGAAATCCAGGAGCAAGCACTCCATTTCATACACTTAGAGTTTAGAATAATAATTAGGTGTTATTGACAGACATTGCAATTAGTGCAAAACATGCAAACATTGGGACAGTTTTTTGACCCACTGTACATCTGCCACTCTGGCAACAGCACAGCCATCACTGCAATTCATGTTGACAATGCCCTCATAGCTGCAAACTCCAAAACAATGCTTACTGAGACCTGCCAACTGCTCCACAATCTTTTCAAGATAAATGAAGAAGATCCAAATTGGCTCATGGGCATCAAACTCATCAACAACCACAAAAATGGTCGAGTCACACTGTCACAGACCCAATATGTGGAAACACTACTCAAGCGCTTTCAAATGAACACATGCAATCCTGTATCCACCCCACTTGATCCTGGCATCACTTTGTCAAAGGCCAACTGCCCATAAACAGCTGAGGAGAGGGCCAAAATGGCCCAATACCTATACCTTAACTCAGCCAGTACAGTGCAAACTCTGGCACAGCCCACTGGAAAGTGCTCATGTGTGTCTTCAAATATCTATGCAGCATGCATGACCTTGCACTCACACTTGGCAGGGTTTCTGATAATAACCCTGATGTCCTCACTGGCCACACAGATGCCAGTTTTGCATGCAACACTGACAACCACCATGCCATCTCTGACTACATCTTCTAACTCAGTGACACAGTCATCTTGTGGAACAGCAAAAAACAAGACAATGTTACCACCTTACCATGTGAAGCCAAATACATCACCCTTGCACACTGCATGAAACAAGGCCTGTGGCTATGCTACATTACCTGGAACATAGAAACTCATGGCAGAGATGAACCACTGCCTACTGACCTCTTCTCTGACAACACTGCCACCATTGCACTCACATGGAAAGCCTGCTTCCATGGCCAATATTAGCACCCAGTTTCATTTTGTGCACAAATGTGTGACAAGCTTATCTTCTGTTTTCCTTTTCTCTTCACACTTCACCACATCACATTAAGATCTAGACTATGATGTAGGTAATGATGTAGTTGGTCCATGCACAGTTCCATGTAATATATAAGTAGCAATTCCATATAAAGTACTTTAGACTTGGAATTTCATTCCTTTCTCTTGAAAAGTGTTCCCTTCAAGCATGATCTTGAGTTAGTCCTTGTCATAATTCCAAGTCTTTTATCTTGAACTGAACACTTCCTCTTTGCCACTATGGCACTCTATCTCATCTGCCACAAATCTACTCTTGCCCAGCATGCTCTCCACATCTATGTCCTCATCTGCTCATCCCCACTTTTCATCCAAGCAACTCTTTGTTGCCAGCACAACACCCAGACTCCATGGTTTAGGACAATCTCACTTTGCTCAACAACCCTCTTTTCAAGGAATTGAGCACTTCACTTTGGAGATTTCCCCAACATCTGAATGATTTAAGCTGCCCTGCTCATTTTAAGGGACAAGCATGCTGTTTTTAGTAGGACACAAGGAATCTGAAGGAAGAGTGTTCATCACCAGAGCCATGCTGTATATGACCAGCTGGGTATAGAACCTGTGAAATTCTAGTTATATGCTCATCTGGCATTATAAATATGAATAAAGTTGCTGAGGCTCATAGTGCACTAGGGCAAGGTTTCAATGGCCTGTGGCTTACATTCCTGACATGGTGATCCCTCTGCATGTAAAGATGGAAGGTTTCATGCACCAGACACATTAGTGACCATTGTCCCATCAAATTCTTAGGGATTTCCTGCCCCATTTTGTCAAAGGTTTTTATCCAGCAGACAGCAATTTATGCTCCTTGGCAATCTAGATACTAGTACCCCACTCCTGCCTTCTGTGTGCACATATGCTCATAGCAGAGCTCGCATTTTTGCACACCCCACATCTGTCATTCCATACAACTACCATCTAGAGGTAATCTGCAGGTTGACTGAGCCTTGCAAACCCTCCTCATACACTTTGTACATCCACACCAATGTCTTCTTCAGAAGCAGGACCCTCGAGAACCCTGTACACTCATCCCCTTCCACCCAGTCGCCCCCTGTCAAGAGCCTTGTCTTAGGCCTCTACAGTGACTCCAAAACCCTTTCCATGTTTATAGTTTTTACAATGTGTGACATATACTGCCAAACAGCGTGAGAATATAGCTTAGCTTTTGCGGGGCCATAAATAGTACATACTCTTGGCTACATAATTGTCCCCTAGGTCACATGATTTGGTTCACAGGCTGGTGAAATATGAACATTCTAAAACAGCAATACCATGGAAAGGATTTTTTCACTTTTGAATCAATGGCCAGGATCTCAGTGAAATCATAGAATAATTGCCACTGTTTGTTACTACAAACAAAGATATACATATAAATAGTATGTCTGAGTTTAAAAAAGCTCCCACACTTCTTGATTCCCAACCACCACCATGGTCAGATCTCTTTCTCTTACTCAACAAAGCACCATTCTCTCCTTGCTTGATGCTGGAAACACTGGTCAATCTATTGCCAAGAAAACTGGTTTCAGCCCTTCTACCATATCCAAAATCTGCTCCAAAATTCATTCTACCCTTCCCAAAGCTATTGGAGGTCATCCTGCCAAGCTTTCCTCTACCAACATCCATCATGCTCAATACCTTATCACTTTCAGAAAGGCTGAAAATGCAGTCCAGGTGAACAAAGCTCTTGCCAACATTATTAACAAACCCCTCTCTGCAAATACTGTTTATCATCACTTAAAGAAAGCTGGTATAAAGGCTGTAGTCAAGTCCAAATGCCCCCTTTTCTCTATCAAGCATTGTAAAGCTTACTTAAACTTTGCTTATGCTCACAAAGATTGGACTATAGAGGATTGAAAGAGGGTAATATGGTCTGATGAAACCAAAATCAATCACCTAGGATCAGATGGACATAAATGGGCATGGAAAAGAGTAGGTGAGGGGCTAAGTGATAGGTTGGTGAATGGTATCCTCAAGTATGAAGCAGGTTCTTTGATGATGTGGGGTTGTATGACCTGGGAGGGAGTTGGGTTTGCTACCAAGATTGATTGTAGGATGGATGGAGACCTCTACCTCCAGATTTTGAACAATGAACTCCACCAAACCCTGGAGCATTATGGTTTTATTCCTTCTGACATTATCTTTCAGCAAGATAATGATTCCAAACATACCTGCAAAAAAGTCAAGGAGTGGCTAGAAAAGCAAGAATTCCAGACTATGGTCTGGCCTGCATAGTCTCCTGACTCAAACATCCTTGAACATCTCTGGGGTTGGCTGAAAAGGAGGCTTGCAGAGCAGGAAAACCCTCCTAATGGAATCCATGAATTATGGAAAAGAGTTCAGGTGGAGTGGGAAAGAATACCAGTTGAGAAATGTCAAAAGTTGATTGAGAGCATTCCTAGGAAGATTCAGGCAGTGCTTAGGGAAAAAGGAGGCTATACCAAGTACTAATAATGCCTTGAACTCAAAAGTAAAAAACACCCTTTCCATGATATTGCTGTTTTAGAATGTTCATATTTCACCAGCCTGTGAACCAAATCATGTGACCTAGGGGACAATTATGTAGCCAAGAGTATGTACTATTTATGGCTCCGCAAAAGCTAAGCTATATTCTCACGCTGTTTGGCAGTATATGTCATACATTGTCAAAACTATAAACATGGAAAGGGTTTTTGGAGTCACTGTATAACCTTGACTTTGTTTGCCTCTATGAGGACAGATAAATGCACCCCAATCATGAGCACAATTCTGCTCTCAGTTGAAGCCTCTGTACATGCCCCAGTCCCACAACATCCAGCACTGGGCAAACAGCTGGCATACCAACCCCACTGGTCTGCCACCATCATCATCCCCTGATCAAGGTGGGATGCAGAGTTCAGTGCTAATTTAGATGACTTCCTCAACCAATACTATGACTGGTATTACAGTCTCCTCACCCTGGGAGACCAAACCTCTGCATACAACCCCCCACCTTGACTGTTTTCTTCACAAATGCTGCAATGGGTGATAGGCTCCCTGGCTGCAGAACACAAGACATATCCTCCCACAGGAGTTCCCTCTGCACCACCTACACACCTTCCAGGAGACATCAGGATGGCTTCACCCTGACAACCTCTCCCACATACCCCTTCAACTGGTCCTTGACTGCAATCCTCTGCCATGCCTAACAGAAAATCAGGAAAATCACTCACCATGAAACCAGACAACTATAACAGTGAAAAGAAAATGTTCATTGAATGGTAAAGATCTGTCAAGCTCTACCTTCAAGGGTTCCAAGGTACACCACCTATGGATATCAAAAAAATAATCATTATACTATCATACATGAAAGGGAAGCATGCAGTGGGATGACATGCAAACCTATATATTGATCAGGATAAAATTAGAATGCAGACATTTACCAAGTTCAAGCAAGGCATGAAGAAAGAGTTCATGCCTGCCTTATTCAAACATGACATGCCAAAGGAGCTGCAGATACTCCAACAAGGAAAAGAAACTGTGGAGGACTTCTTCATGAGAATGCATCAACTTGTGATGAAAGCAGGATGGAGTGTCCTTGCCCATGGTGAAATTCTGGTTGATATTGCCAGAAAAGGAGTAAATGGCCAAGTAGTACAATTTGTAGAATACTCAGCACCCCAACTTCTTCCCCTGGATGACATCATTGAGTGGAACTGCACTTTGGTCAGTGTAGAGGTCACTTTATGAGAAATTGATGCATGATACAGCCCCCATGAAAATCACCACCCAAACCAATATTCACAACCCTGACAACAACAACCCACCCCCCACCCTGCTGCAGCAACATCTGTGCCTGCAGCAGGAACAATGCTGAAAGCTACTCTGGCAGTACACCCAAATCAGACCAGTACCTTCACTAGACAAGGGGTCTCCATGGATCTATCAAAAGCCCAAGCAGCAGGCATTTGCTGAAAATGTGGTGGTGCTTGGCCCTGTGCCACCCATCTTCCCCAACATCACATCCAAAAAATGGTCATCTATGGCCAAGAAATAGAGTACTCCAGCAGTAAGGAGTTAAAAGAAAAGCTCTGAGTACTTGTGGAACAGAGAGTGAGGGAGGGTTTTATTGAAGGAGATCAGCAATAAGTCATGCTCAATCTCCTGTAAAAAAATCAATGTCCATAGATAGCTTCAATAAATATAATGTTCTTGACATCAAACAGTGTGACAACACCAAAACAGTAAATGACTCACCAAAAGTAAGTGAGAGTGTGCCAAAGACTATTCTAAAAAGAAAGTCCAAGGCTAAGCAGCTGAGCACTCCTCCACTCAAAAGTGTGAACAAAAGTTTCAAGGTGCTGAGCCCTCCTTTTGAGAAAACTTACAAAATGGCTGATGCAGAGCTCACCAAAAAATCCATTTGGTCCTCATGAATGAATACCATTGATTCCTGGTCAATTTCTTGGATTAAATGTGTGATCAATGATAAGGATGAATGACAGTCCATAAAACACCTCCAATCATTCATATACAATCAAAGAGGATCCAAAGTAAACAAGGAATTGGTAGTGCAATTAAAAACATTGGATAATGAGGCAGCATACTATGCTCTCTACAAACTACAACAGAAACCACAGTTCATCAGACAGGCAAAATGCTCTAACAATTCCCTGGAACTGAAAGCAACCATCATCCTCTCCAATCAACAAGTTCTTCCTATGTCCACACTCATAGATTCTGGTTGCACCAGTTCCTCCATCAACAAGTCCTTTGTGTAACTTAAAGGACTTCCAATGCACAAATTTCCTATCCTCATACCTGTATACAACACCAACAGTTTACACAACTCCATAGGAAAAGTCAAAGAGTTCATCATCATACAACTCAACATCAGTGAACACAAGGAACAAATTTTCTTGGCTGTAACAAGCCTAGGGACCAATGATGTCTTTCTTGATCACATTTGGCTAAAAAGACATAACCCCTCCATTGACTGGAAGGAAGGAAAGGTGGAATTCTGGTGCACAAATGATCATGCTCCAAAACCTGTACTTCCCTCCAACCTAGTCAACAAAATGGAAGATGAGGACCATCTCTTCCAAATCAATCAATTTGAATATATTCAAAACGTCTCAACAGACATTGCAGCTGCTGCTGCCCAAAAAAGACAAAAAAGACATTTAAAGAAGCAGTACCCAACATCTACCATGACTATGAAGACATATTTGCCAAGGAAAACTTCAACAAACTACCTCCTCATTAACCCTGGGATCACACCATTGAACTCATTCCAGGAGATCACAAGGTAAACTCGAAAATTTACAACCTCTCCCCAAGTGAACAAATAAAACTTGACACATTCCTTGAAAAAAACCTGAAGTCTGGACACATTCACCTGTCCAAATTCCCCTTTGCCTCAGCCTTCTTCTTCATTAAGAAAAAAGATGGACACCTCCAACCAGTACAGGATTATCAAAAGCTCAATGATATAACCATAAAAAATCAATATCCACTGCCACTCATCTCTGAACTGGTAGACAAATTGTGAGGTTCCAAATACTTCACCAAATTGGACAATCATTGGGGTTACAACAATGTCCAAATGAAGAAAGGAGACAAGTGGACAGCCACCTTTTACACCAACAGAGGACTCTTTGAACCATTGGTGATGTTCTTCAGACTTACCAACTCTCCAGCAATATTCCAAACTATGATGAATACGCTGTTTAAAGACCTCATAGATCAGGGAAAAGTCATAGTATATATAGGCAACATCATGATCTTCTCCAAGGACCACTCTGAGCACATAAAAGTTGTGCAACAAGTGCTAGAAATTCTAAGGAGAAACAAACTATTCCTGAAATACAAAAAGTGTGAATTCAACACTATCAAGACAGAATACTTAGGCCTGATCATAGGCCAAAATGAAGTCAAAATGGACAAAGGCAAGGTCAAGGCTATCCATGAGTTGCCTACCCCTCAAACTTGCAAACAATTGAGAGGTTTCTTGGGATTCCTCAACTTCTATCAAAGATTTGTGCAAAACTTCACTCAAGTTGCACACCTCCTAAATGCCCTCACTTCCAAAAAGAAGAAATTCAAATGGACCCCCCAATGCCAAAAGGCCTTTGAATTCATAAAAGCCACCCTCACCTCCACCCCTTTGCTGGGAATGCCTCAAGATGATGCCCCCTTCAGGATCAAGACAGATGCCTCTGGGGTTGGTATTGAAGCTGTACTCTCCCAAAAACAAAGTGAGATTTGGTGACCCCTCACCTTTATTCCTAAATCATTAAGCAACACTGAACACAATTATCATGCTGGGGATTTAGAGCAATAATGTTTGCACTCAAGGAATGGTGCCATTACTTATTGGGCACAAAATATGAATTCAAGGTTCTAACAGATCACAAAAATCTTGAATTATTTAAAAAACCATAAGACCTCTTCTGAAGACAAGCACACTGGTCACAACAATCCCAAGAATACCACTTCAAAATCATACATCACAGTGGAAAGACCAACCCAGTGGACTCTCTGTTCTGGAGGCCAGACTTTGAAAAGGGGATAGAGTTTGATAACAAAGACTCCTTCCTTTTCCACCCATCAATTTTCATTGGAGATACAGCAGAGTGCACACCAACACAAGGAGATCCCTTGATGGAGGACGCTGCAGTATAAATATCCATCACTCAAGCTGTACCAAGCATATTCAAACTCATCAAAAAGTGCCAAGATCAATGAGAACAATTTGCAAGGAACAGACTTGAACAAGGAAAATTGTCCTGGAATGAAAATCAAGGTGTACTATATTGGAAGGATGCCTTATACATTGAAAAAAATGACCAATTATGAGAATGCATCCTTCAAGAAAATCACAACCATCTCCTTGCAAGACATCCCAGAGAACAATGCACAATCAACCTTATCAAAGAGCAATACTACTGGCCCACTCTCAGAAAGGATGTAAAGGCCAACATATCTGGTTACAACATGTATCAAAAGGCAAAGGTCAAAAGAGCCAGGCATACAACACCACTGCACTCATTCAAAGCCCCTTCCTATCCTTGGAAAGAAATATTGATAGACATCATTGGCCCCCTACTGGAATCCAATGGAAAAGATGCCATTTTAACAGTAGTTGATAGATTTTCAAAAATGATTCATGTCTTTCCTGTTTCTTCTAATATTACTGCTCTCAGAGTAGCTACAATATTCAGAGATCATGTATTTAAGATCCACAGTACCCCCAAGAGAGTCATCTCTGATAGAGGCATCCAATTCATCTCCTTGTTTATGAAGGATCTATACAAACTCCTTCATATTGAAGCAAACCCCTCCACTGCCTACTATCCACAAACCAATGGTCAAGCTGAGTGAATGAATTCAGAAATCAAACAATATCTCCAAATTTATATCAATCACTGATAAAATGATTGGACAAAATGACTCTCCCTAGTCAAATTTGCTTACAATCAGAAAATAAATTCCTTCACCAAACATACTCCCTTCATTTTGAATTTTAGCCATAATCCTAGCATAGGAGTTGATCAATGCACCCAAATCCATAATGAAGCAGCAGAGGACTTTACCACAAGGATGAAGAAGACCCAACTCCAACATTGGAGTTTGCAGCAAGGGACATGAAAAAATACCACAATTGAAAGGCAGAAGACAGGAAGGAATATGTCCCAGAAGACCTGGTGCTTTTCAAAGCTACCAATATCCATTCAGACAGACCGTCTAAAAAGCTTGATGATAAACAATATGGCCCATTCAAGGTCATCAAAAAGATTGGCCATGCAGCATACAAATTAAAACTGGACAAATCCTAGAAACAAATGCACCCAGTATTTAATGAATGTCTGCTGTGGCCATACACCAAAGGAAAATTCTCCTCTCAGCACAACCCTCCTCCTCTACTGGATATCATTTCTGGGGAACCAGAGCAAGAAATCAAAAGGATTTTCAATTCTCAAGAACATCAAGGAGAAATCAAATACTTGGTACACTGGAAAGAATTCCTCCAGGAGGAGCAAGAATGGAAAAAGTCACAAGAGCTCAAACATGCCAAGGAATTGGTAACAGACTTCCATCAATGACATCCGCTCACTTCCCAACCAAAAACAAAGATGCAGTTGTGAACCTCTTTAGATCCAACTTGCTCTTGTCCTATATGTTGAAAACAACCACTTCCTCCTTTGACAATAAAGATCCTTCAGTCTGCTGACTTCCTTTTATTTCAAGAATCACTGAGAAAATTTCCTAAATTGTCATTTAAGTTCCTGACTGCCAAGGACATCAGTCCTTGAAAAGGGGGTACTGAAAAGCTTATCTTCCATTTTCCTTTTCTCTTCACACTTCACCACATCACATTAAAATCTAGACTATGACATAGGTAATGATGTAGTTGGTCTATGCACAGTTCCATGTTATATATAAGTAGCAATTCCTTGTAAAGTATTTCAGACTTGGAATTTCATTCCTTTCTCTTGAAAAGCATTCTCTTCACATGTGATCTTGAGTTAGTCCTTGTTAACATGTCAAAAACAGAACTTTTGGGATCACACATGTACCAATGGCCAATATGCTTGCTGATGGACTTACAAAACCACTCATGTGCAAACTGCATGAGACCATGCTCACTTGCTTCTCACTAGCACCAGTCTGAGAGGGTGTGTTGGAGATCATCCCATCTACTAGTACATACTTAGTTATTTTCATACTTACATTAGGTTATCATATTTGGATGACAGCATCCACTAACATACATATCTGCCTGTTCTGCTTTCTTGTCATATCAATCCTCCGACCCCTAGGTTGCCCCCTTCAAACCATCTTTGGCCATCTCTGCCCTCACCAATCCCATATCCTTGTCTGCTCCTCCACCCCACATCTCAGAGTTCCACCCCTGGTCAACAGAGTGCCCCTAACTCATGTCAGGCATATTTGGACTGTCATTCCTTGCATTTGACAGGTCCCATGCAGAGTCAATTGCCATTGTATCACTCTCATATGTCCTCCTGCTTTCTAACCGCACCATGTGCTCTTTCCTTTGACACTTACATGTTTCATCTCCTTGACTACCATTTGTTTCACCTTACTTTGCCTGTATATAAACCTCCATACTTCCTGTACTGTTCCTTAGTATGAATATCGACTAAATTCCCTCCTCCTCATCATCTGACCTCCTGTCCCTATCTCCTCCCTCCTAGTTTGATCTCCAAAATATGAGGACCTGGACCTATACAAGGGCATGACACATAAGTCCTATGCCAATGTCCTCACTAAGTCCTTCCATTCCACTCCCTCTGTTGGACCTTCAGTCCACCTCCATTACTAACCCCCCTTCACCTCAGTACTTGCCGCCCTCCTCCAACCAGAGTTGGTATGGGGATCCTGGAGATTTGATAGTCAACCCGTTAATTTGACACTTTCTCCAGTCTTGTACAATGTCGACTGGAGGTAAGCACTTACTGTACATCATATGTAACTACCTACTCACATACTGCAGTCCTCACATACTTACATTACAGGTAGATATCAATCTTAGTCTTGTACAATGTCGACCAGAGTCCTTATGGACCTACATTACAGATCAACATTCCTTTCACATGTAGTGATCATGCATTTGCCAACCTCGATGTCCATTTTCACTGCTGTCTACCCACCCTTTCATTATGACATTGCAGGGTATAACATTGCCTGCTGCATCTAGAACAATGGTGACGCTCTTAATTGTGAGCACCAGAAGATAAAGGAAATATGTGTTAATTCTTAGGTACATAGGTCAGGACAGTCATGCCAAATTTCACAGCGATCTGGCTGTTCATCGCCTTGTCGGCTTCATTTCGACGGTATTTGATCTGACCAACTCTCCGAGCATACCCACCCGCAAA
Organism: Xerocomus cyaneibrunnescens; assembly: GCA_038088975.1. Classification (NCBI taxonomy): domain Eukaryota; kingdom Fungi; phylum Basidiomycota; class Agaricomycetes; order Boletales; family Boletaceae; genus Xerocomus; species Xerocomus cyaneibrunnescens. The sequence goes on from JBBPJY010000902.1 coordinate 10,877, forward strand.
TCTCGCTTAGGTCAGTATCCAAATTCTCGCTATGTCACCATGATACATGACAAGCGATCAAACTATAGGAGAGATCATCGGATATAAAAATATGCTTGTCTTGGTGGTCCATGGAGCGACGTCACAATTCAATGTCATAGTCGTGATCTAGCTGAGTCCTCATAATATTGCGCACAGCGTGAGCTCACTATGATTGGGCGCTAAGTGAAGGCCGTGGTATCGCCTCATCATTGCCTCGAGGTTGGCGTATATAAGCTGTGGAGGTTCACGTGTTCAGCACTTTCCTCCCTCTGTTTTTTTTCTCCACGCACCTCAGGCTTTGCGTATACCCGGACTCCATATATCAGCTGCCAAAGCGCAATCATGTCCAACATTCCACCATCACAGCGGTCAGGGGACGATAGACCTCAGCCTCATCTGGTAATCCCGGCGCATAGACAGACTATCTGGCGGCTCGCTTACCTCCCCAACGAACGAGTTGTATCCAGCTCCGATGACGGTACTGTGAAGGTGTGGAATTTGACAAGTCGGCAACAAGAAGGGACATCGATGGTGAACGATATCCGAGTATGCGATCTTGCTGTGACCAGAGATGGCACAAAGATCGTCAGTGGTGAATGCTATGGGAGGATCAGAGTGTGGGGCGTTGAGTCATGCGAAATTTTTCAAGAATGGACCCACGAGTATCTGCCCAGGATTGCCATCTCGCCAGATGATCAACTCGTTGCAGTTGGTTCTAAATCGGTGGCTATTTACACCATGGAGGGGAAACAGGTCAAGGATACCATCAAACCCAGCGGTTATGTCTCCTCCGTGTCATTCT
>JBBPJY010000906.1:0-11645 GCA_038088975.1 Xerocomus cyaneibrunnescens
TCCGACCATTTATAAAAGAGTTTCAATCGTGTATTTAGAGTGGCGCGCCGTTGAGGTCATCGCAGTGAATGCGTACGTAGGTCACAGCTAGCTGCAAGACTGTAGGCCGGATTTGGTTATTCGGCTCTGAAGTTGTTTACACGCCAGGACATAAAGTTAGCCCATGGCACATTTGGTGTACATCTTGCAGTCTCCCTTATGTCCCTGTCCCTACTACTCGAACCCTTCTCATACATAAGACGAGGGCCAGAGGAATTTCTGTCGTGCCAAGAAGTTGCTGGACCGGACTTTTCTTGTTCCCATCACTGAGTCAACAGGTGGCAGTGTGCTTTTGCCAAGAAGGTCTAGCTTCGAGACTCTCTCGTCAAGCTTACAGAGAGCACTCGAGGCGTGACTGACAATTTTGGAGAGCAGGCTGAGACAAATTTCCGTGGCACGCGCCGCACTAGTTTGGGCCAATGCTCTGACAGTCTCCGGTTTGGGTCCTTCGGATCTCATCTGTTATAACTAGCACAAACATCACTCGCCGCAGTGTTGCTAGTCTAAACGTAGTGAGTGCCTCCCATCTCCCTCGCTCGTGTCACCTGCCTTCTCTGCTTCTCAACATGCATGAAGTGGTGGTTATCAGATTCAGGTTGCATCCACTGCGCTAGCTTTCTCGGCTCCACATGTTAGTTGATAACGTACTATCCAACTTCTGACGCAAACTTGCCATACTGGTCCCTTATTGTTGGGGCCGAGAAGGATCAAATTTGGAATGATGGGTCAAAGACTATTGCTAATTCACTGATTATACTATGCAGCATTCTTGCTAGACCAGGTTGCTTGTGTTCCGTTGTTTACATAAATACTCTAGTCCAACAACACCTTCTCACATCTAGTTTACGCACCCAATAAACGTTTCGTCTAGGGTTGATGGAGGTATGTCGTACACTACCAGTTTGCTAGGCACTAACCGAACGATCTAGCAAGTACCCAGCAAGGAACGCCTACTTTAGCACCGGAAGCATCCGAGTTCCAGAAATATACTAGTGCGACTCCAAATATGACTATATGTAAGTGACGTCCTGGTGCTTTTGGGCACCTTTTTTCACTAATGTACGTTCAAAGACTTGCATTATCTTTCCTAGTAATCGGATCTCTCGCAAGTGGCTCCCAGCACCGTCAAATTTCGAGTGCGGTACGTACTTAAAATTTTCATTCCACTGCGCCATTATTTTGGTTCTAACACTACATTCCCGAGTCTGCGATGGCATCAACTTAATTGCTGAGCTATCCTCGTGACGACATATCAGGGGAGCAGTTTGAATGTACGGCAGTCACACAGCGGGAATTACTTCGGTGGGTTGACTCGTACTATATAGGTTTAGTACATGTCATGACTGATAAATGCAAGATGGTATATTCGAAAAAAGGTGATGTTGACTCTACCACTACGATTTCTATCTATTTACTAGCACTGTGGCAAACCTAGCCTGGAATGCTAACCTACGATGGATCGCACGGAACCCGCTCTGAGTGTATCAGGCACAGCACTAAGACGTATTCGTCTTGGTTTACATGTCAGACATCGGTAGCCTTACTATATTATGGTGGGCTACTGCAGAGTCATCTTTTGATAACTTACCCAGCCAAATTGGCATATTCGTGCAACTGCGCCAGACTGTAGCAATTAGACCATATCCTATCTGTCAAGTTTGGAGTTGCGATAACTCTAAGCCGCTTTCATCCATGGTCAGCACCGATATCGGTATGGTCAGCCAAGGGAGAGGGATTCTCCTTTCGTGCATGCCGGTGAGCAGAGAATGTTCTATTACGTGTATTATCGCCCTGAAATAATGATATAAGTTTGTCCTGCATTGATCAAACAAACACACTAGCTCCCCTCTGGCTTGTAGAGCTACGATGTCAATGGTAGCCAAGTCACGTGAACACATCTTCATAGAAAACCCTGACAACATACCTGCCGAGGCCGTACCCGAAAATTTCGTGTCATATACTCTCAAGCATCAAGAAGCTCGTCCACCAATTACTTGGAAAAACTGGTACAGGGAATTACATTGGTTGCACGTTTTCATTTTATGTGTTCCACCAACACTTGGCCTCATCGGTGCTTGGCATACACCCTTGCGATCAAAGACTGCAATCTGGTTTGTAGCTTACTCCCACCTCACAGGTCTCGGTATGTTGCTTTTGCGAGTATAGAGAGCTAGAGCTGACATAGGATCTGATCTGGAAGGTATATCTGCTGGGTACCACCGTCTATGGGCTCATCGTGCTTACAAAGCAACTAGGCCGTTGGAATATATTCTCGCTATTCTCGGCGCTGGTGTCGTCGAAGGTTCCATCGCGTGGTGGGCACGGGGCCACCGAGCTCACCATCGATATACCGACACTGACCTTGATCCCTACGACGCCCGCAAAGGCCTACTCTACTCTCACATTGGATGGATGATTTTCAAGCCTAGGCGAAAGCCAGGTCCGGCAGATGTCAGTGACCTGCGATCGAATCCAGTTGTCAAGTGGCAGCACAAATACTATCTCCTCCTCGCCTTCATTATGGCGATTGTCGTACCCACGACTGTCGCAGGGTATGGATGGGGAGATTGGCAAGGTGGATTTGTCTGGGCGAGCTTGATTCGTCTCGTGTTCGTACAGCACGTCAGTAGTCTCCTCTTGCACATCTCTGAGACTAATTATGATGATTGTCAAGTCCACGTTTTGTGTCAATTCGTTGTGCCATTGGCTTGGAGACAAGCCTTACGATGACAAGCTTACACCAGCAAACAGTATATTTACAGCAATCATCACACTGGGCGAAGGTTATCATAACTTCCATCACCAATTTCCAATGGACTACCGTAACGGATACAAGTGGTATCAATACGATCCAACCAAATGGTTCCTGTGGTCATGCGAAAATCTTGGTCTTGCGACGCATCTCAAGGTGAGTGATCTTGTTACCTCATAATCACATCAGTACCTATGTCCACAGACGTTTTCGGACAATGAAGTACAGAAAGGCGAGCTGACTGTCCAACTCAAGCATCTTCGCCAGGAACAAGACGCACTCTTGTGGCCGTCTGAGAAAGCTGACTTGCCAGTTATCACCTGGGAAGACTGTGGGTGTTCTATTGGTTCTTCTGCTTTGCTTCTAATTGTTTACTACCCAGACCAACGTCAAGCAGAGTCTCGGGAATTGATCTGTATCGCAGGATACATCCACGATGTTAGCAATTTCTTTGACGGGCATCCAGGTGGCCCATATCTCTTGAAGAAGAATATTGGGAATGATGCCACTCCTGCATTTTTTGGTGGCCTTTATGACCACAGCAGTGCTGCGCACAATGTAGGTCTCTTTTCAAGCCATCTTATGCCGCTGTTCACCGCCATTGTGCACAGTTGCTTGCCATGAAGAGAGTTGGCATCGTACTTGGGGGTGGACCCCATAGCTCGGAGGAGGTCGTTCCTCCTAGTCAGCATTTGCGTGTCGCTCGCTATGACGAATGATGCTGAGTTTAGGATAGATATTCATCACCTTGATCAAGCATGAGTTATGTCCTTCTCTGTCACTTCTACACTCGGTTCTTATTTTACTTCTTGGTCTGTTGTTTGCTGATTTTTACATTGACTGTACCCATGTTTGTGGTTTACCTCGTCCGTTCTACTTCTGCCATTTACAATTAAGTCGTATATAATTGCCCATGTCCGCAATCTGAAGATACTGTTCATCTCAATGCACAAGTTCTCCTGGGCGAACTGATGGTCCAAGGGGATTCTTGAGTGATAGGAAAATAGTCCCATGATACATCATGTCTTCAATACCAATATAGCACATACGAAAACAGCATATTCTTATCATCAGTCAAAGGAAGACTTGGCCGTGTGACATTCCTCGGGCTACTCGACATGCCTACAGCACACTCATGGGATGGATCGCATCATGCCAAAATAGGTTTGCGTTCAAAGGGTTTATTTCAGACTGTGTCTGCACGTATGTACATCGCATTCCATTCAACGGCGACTACCACTGTACTCCAGAGGGTGGGATTGTTGGTGGATAACTTCAGTCAATCCGGGCTTAATCGGACATTTGAACGATGCTTAATGACTAGAACGCTAACTGAATGTCAGCAAGCACACTGCGGTATAAGTGGGCGTCTATCACGAGCATGATCATCTCTCCCACTAGTTGGACTCGGGGGTGATTTCCACGCAGTTTTTCGACACATTTTGAGATATGAAACACGGTGTGCGACTGCGTGCACATGGTAGATAGACGGACAAATGTCCAAGGAAATAGCCCAAGCGCGCCGTGTCACACTGATGTCATATCATCCAACCAAATTGTATCCCGTGCCTGGATGTTTCCTACGCAGCGAGGATTGTGGGATTGATTCTCGTCCAGGCATAATTGATTCTTACCGACGTCCAAGGCCGAAGAATCCATTCCAAGAGTGAGGTTCTGGCCTATATCCAAGAGTTTTGGACCTCAAGGGCTCCGAATACGTTGCTTCATCATGGGGGTCATGTGACCATAATGTTACCAGCATTTGTGAACGTTTTGACTCATCAACTGCTGACAAGAACACGAGAACCTGCCGGAATCGAACACTCGTTGTGCTCGTCCTTGACTCTCGTGCATCTCATAGTCTTCTGATATCCCTGTAAGCCAGCTCGAAAATTTGAAAAACCTATGGACTATCTGGGAGTAAAGGTTACGTGAGGACACGACGAGCGTGAGAATCAGGGATTGTTCTGCTGCGTTGGTGGCTAGACTACTGTAGCCCTTGACTTCTCAAGATGTGCATTACTAGCGAATATAACGTTTTATCCCCAATAATACTGCAAGCACCTGTCAACCTATCAAGTGCTTCCCCTCAAACTTATCAGCGGAGCGGCTTAATTGTACGGCAGTCAAGCAGCAGGGATTGTTTTAGTGGCTACCTTGTGCTATACTAATACAGGTTAAGTGCATGCCATGACTAGTAAATGCAGTATGGTATATTCGAAAGAGGGGATGTTAACACCATCCCTGCAATTTCTATCTATTGGCTAGCGCTGTGTCTAACCTAGCCTGGTATAGCTAACCTCGATGGGCCCCACAGAATTTGCTCTAGATATATCAAGTGCAGCACTAAGACATACTCGCTTTGGTTTACATGTCAGACACCAGTAGCCTTACCATTCTATGGTGTGCTATTGCAAACTCGTCTTCTGATCTCTAAACCAAATTGACACATTCATGCAACTGTATCTGGCTGTAGCAATTGGACCACGTCTTATCTGTCACGTTCGGAGTTCCGATGACTCTAAGTTGCTTTTGTCACTCCCTGATTCATGGTCAGCACTGATGTCGGCAAAGGTAAACCATGGAAGAAGGATTCTCCCTTCGTGCATATCGGTGAGCGGGGAATGTTCAATCACATGTATTGTTGCTCTGAAATATAAGTTTGTTCTGTGTTGATCAAACAAGCGCACTGGCTCCCCTCTGGCCCGTGGAGCTGCAATGCCAATGATGGCCAAGTCACATGGGGGCATCTTCATAGAAAACCCTGACAACATACCTGCTGAGACCGTCCCAGAAAACTTCGTGTCACATACTCTCGAACACCAAGAAGCGCTGCCACCAATTACTTGGAAGAGCTGGTACAGAGAAGTGGATTGGATAATGTCCTCCACATCGAACTTGGCATGACCACTGAGTAAGGAGTTATCGGAAATCACTTGACATGAATTGTCGATTATGTGATTTGCAGGCCGGATCTGCTGCGAGTTAGCACGAGTAATTGTCTTGTTCACGGAGCGATTAAAAGATAGTGCATTGATCAGGCTGGCCTTGCGGTATTGTCACGTAACGCTTTCAACAAGGGCTGGTACTGGTGAGCATTAGCCCTGATTGATTGGTCTGTCTACGAATAGGAGAATTACTTGATGCCACCTTACCTGATATACTGAGTAGTAAGCATAAAGGACAGCACTTCATCAGATAACCGAAGTCGGGTGAGCACAAGTTCTGGATATATGGAAAATAACAGATATCCTAATAAAGGGACCCATGCTGAAATACACTTTTGGGGACTGCTTACAAGGCTCTACAGCCAATGCTTGCTTAGACACACGAGTGTTGCTCGACTGCTGTACATTGAGCTGTTCCACTGACAAGTTTTGGGAAAAATACAAGCACGTTACTTCCAAAGAGTGCTAACATCACATCCTAACGGATGCATTTGACTGACAGATGACATCCAGATCTGATAGGCATCACTATGAAAACTTTTTTTTCATGTTGTGGATAAACCCAGCAACCAGATCACAGTTCGAGATTCTGTTTTGGATTGATATTCTCCATTATTAGTTAGTGTCCTCTGTAGAATGTCTGCCCACCTTGGGCTAGTATGGGCTGCAATGGCGTAAATTATCGGAGAGGGAAAACTTGAAGGTCCAAGAAATCTTGCCCGATTGGGTGGCAGCAGCGCACCAGCCAAGTTTCTCATGACACTTAGCATTTGTCCACTAACTTCTCCCAGTGTCAGCTAGGTCATAGTTGGACCAGCTTCTGGCGAGCCAGAGTCGCCGTTTGAACTTAAAGCCATCCTGACGTTTTTAGTACAGTAGACTGCGCTCGATGTGCCGCAAGTATTACAACACTGTTGGTGCAAGGCCGCACCAGCCACGCTGACAAAAGAGCTCGGAAGCTGACTAGGGTGTTGACTATGCTTGAGCAAAAAAAGTTGCCGGCAAAGGTGCCCCCCATGATGACAGATGGCCCTCTGACTTCACTACGCAAAAAAGGCATAGCTGACTTAGACAACACAGTCCGTGCATTTGTCCATTCTAGTGGTCCGCAGTCTCCGAGTCCCCATATCTGGATCTGTGGGCGTAGGATGCGGAGACAGAATAATGATCTATCTCAGTCCTGAACCAAGTTGCGACTACTGTGCCATGATTAACTGGCTGCCAAATTTCGTGTCCTCCATCTGGCCCGTGGACCTTCAAACTGTGGTTTCACTACTCGTGTCACTCGCTCCACCTATCCTCTTCATGGTTTTTCTCCACGAGCTTTATGCAAGGTACTGCGCCCGCCAATTGCCACCAGGCATTTCTGGCCTTCGATGCCTCCTCGAGATCCCTAATGAAAAGGTGTGGTTAAAAATGCTTAACTTTAACCGGCAGTATGGTATGCTGAACCATAATCTTGAACTGCACTGTCACTAACTATTCGTCGGATAGGTGACATTGCATCTGGGTCGCTGTTCGGATACAATATCATTGTTATTGGCTCCGCCAAAATTGCTGAAGATTTGCTCGAGAAGCGTAGCATCAACTACGCCGACCGCCCTCGGTCGGTCATGTGTGGCGAACTCTCAGGATGGGGCAAAATCATGCTCCTTTCAAATTATAACAAATGGTTTCGTGCTCATCGAAAATGGATTGCGCAAGATATAGGAAGTTATGCTTCCGTAGCAAAGTTGCACAGGACGATCGAGTTCGAAGCTCGACGGTATCTTCGATGTGTACTCGAAGATTCAGAGCGGAATCAAGCCCACGTCCGCAAGTAAGTCTGTACATATCATCTACGTTATCGCTGATGAGGTCGTTTAGATACTTCACTTCCATAATCTTACGCCTCTCACATGGCTATGTGACTCAGAATGGAGACGATCCCCTTGTTGATTTGGCGCACATAGCAAATTCACAATTATCAATGGCAACTGCACCTGGTATGTATTATGTCGATTTCTTTCCTCTTAGTAAGTTGTCAACTCGTCCCAGCATGTCCAGTGACGCTAATACTTGCACAGTGAAGTATATTCCATCATGGCTTCCCGGTGCTGGATTCAAGAGAAAGGCAAAGGATTACGCTAATGTTTTACGGGACCTCTTAGAGATACCTCACAATTATGTGAAGTCTCAGTTGGTGAGTTGTCTCCTCAGTTAAGCGGGCCAAGCTGGATTTCATTAGGCTGCTGGCACTGCCCTTTCCTCACTATCCTCTCGAATAATGAGCCAGCCCGGCCTTACACCGGAAATAGAGGACAGCGTCAAATGGGTCACAGCGACGATGTATCAAGGTATGACATCACCGATTGATCAACTATCCCAGTCCATTATTGAACACCCCACCTTAGGTGGTGCTGACACGGTGAGGGCATAGTCTTATGTTCACGTTCACTGGCAGATGCCTCCTGCAGGCCAATTCTGTTTCGTATGCATTCTTCCTCGCTATGACACTCTATCCACGTGTCATGAAGAAAGTGCAGCAAGAGTTAGACTCTGTTGTGGGCACCAGTCGATTACCGACGTTCGCTGATCGGCCGTCGCTTCCGTACATGGAAGCATTGTTTACAGAGCTCTTGCGCTGGCATACTCCTGGTCCAACAAGTTGGTCCTTCCGCCTCAAAAACACCACCCTATCTCAACCTGATGTTTGTAGCTATGAGATGCACGAGAGTCGATGACGAGTATAATGGATATTTGATCCCTGCGGGTTCCTACGTTCTTGTGAACATCTGGTGAGTCAAAAATATCTATAAGTTCTTCTGGAAACATATCGTCCCAGGGCGATTCTTCGTGACGAAAGAACGTATTCGGATCCATTGGAGTTCAAACCCGAGCGATTCTTGGGAGATAAACCAGAACCTCATCCTGGGAATGCATGCTTCGGCCTGGGACGTCGGTAAGAGTCAATCACGCCATCTTGGCCAGACGAGAAGTCGATCTCACCATCACCACTGCGTAGAAAATGTCCAGGTACGGAATACCGTTTGGTTGAATGACGTGACATCAGTGTGACCCGGCGCTCAGGCTATTTCCTTGGACATTCATCCGTCTGGCTCATGTGCGCACAGTCGCTTGCCGTGTTTGATATCTCGAAACGTGTTGAAAACGGCATGGAGATTACACCCGAATTCAATCTAGTGGGAGAGACAATCATGTTCGTAACAGATGTCCTTTCACACTAGAGCGTGTGCTGACGTTCGCTTGATGCTTTAGTCATCAAGCGCCATTCAAGTGTTTAATCAAGCCCAGATCCGCTGAAGCTGAACATCTCATCTGCCAAGAATTTCACTCTTTCGAGCATAGTGGTTGTCGTTAATTCAAATAGGGGGTACGCTGACCAGAATAAAACCCTTCGAACTTGGAGCTTTTTATGTGATGTGATCAACTGCTTGAGTGTGTTGACATTTCGGGTAGTACGAAGTGTGCAAAGTCTTCCTTTAACTTATATACATTATGAACATGGCTTAAAATATTAGAAGTCCTGGTGTGTCATGAGACACACTTGACAAGGTGACTTATTCAAGACTTTGTGGAATTGCGGTGCTCGTCAGACATCTACAGCCTGTGTTCCCTAACCCTAGCTTTGCATAAGCGGAGCCTGAGCTCATAAGGACCCTAAAAAGTAATAATGGACTCCAAAGTCTAGATTCTTGTTGGATGTGTGAGGGTTGCCAGGCTAATACACGCATTCCAGACATAAGCACCCATTTCTGCCTTCTTCTACGACCTTGCCGTCTCCCATTACCAAATCATAGTTATATGCTAACACTCATATCGGAATGTGTTCTATCAATTACAACTCGCATATGAACTATGTGATGTCGTAAAGCAAGAATACAATCAAGTGCACAGCAGCTATCAAGAAACTCAGTCATTGTGTCAGAAGGCAAATAGACTAAATCGAGAGACAGTAAACCAAGGTACATGATCAGCTCCAGCAGGTGAATGGTGTGCTGATGAGAAAGGTTCACCTCAGTCATCTTGCGTGAGCGTGCAAATAGACCGAGGTGGTGGGTCAAAGACTGTGGACACATAAAAATGAACACAATACACTGGCAGAAACAAGAGTGCATTTAAACCATGCCTAGACTTGAGCATGATTAGTACGGCATAGACGAGACAAAAAGTATCATAGAAAAGAGGCTAAATGAAAGCAAGAGACCTGGCAATCGAATGCTCAACCAAAAGAGATAGTGAATCATATGAACAACTTTATACTGGGATGAAATCAGCCATTGAAGGCCAGTGTTGGCAAGGCTACGCTTGAGTTTGTCCTTCCAACAAACTGGACATGCAATATCACTTCAAGCATGGCTTGACCACTGCCTTGTAATCCTATGACCCATTTGCTTCAAATGCACGCATATCACAATGACTCAACTACGTACCTTCCGTGCTACTGAACTGGGACTATTGATGCTTGTAACCTGGAGCCTGTTCTTGCCCTTCCCAATCCCGTTTGTATCAGTCCTTATGTACGAGTGTACATAAAAATTGGAAAATAGTCCTAGAAAGGTTGTGAGGAGAACACTAGCAATGACCGCTATTTTCGGGTCTCCAGCACAGTCGCCAATGTGTGGCAAGTATGGCCAGTATGTGAACACTAAATGTTGGTACACTGGGATGAGAAAGAAGTGGACAGGGTTAATATAAAATTCCAAGATCTATGTGGCATCTCACGATGCTAGATATCAGACTCACACCCGACATTGAGCCCAAGTAAACCGATGACGAACTGGGCTATCTGCATTGTCGTAACATACTTCTTCCACTGCAATCATGGGGGCTCTATGCCTGCATCGAAATAAAACATGACAAACGCACCCAAAGCTTAGTGCCACCTGCAGTTACAAAATAATAATAATCTGCAAGTCAGGTATGTGAGGAGTCACTCGCAATGGTGTATATACAGGTGCTTACACATAACGACGTGCACTCCCAAGTTGAGGCACATGCCCGACCAGCCCTGCTAGATAGAATAAAGTCAGCAGAGATGCGAGATAGCCAATGCATGCGTCTGTCACCCCACTGATTTTGGACCCCACCCCAACAAACGCCATGACTGCCATTGTAGAATGATGATAAACATGCAAAAACGCTAGTATATGTGTCAGTGTTGTGTCGGTGATGCTGGTGGCGATGAGAACAACTTGCATAGTGGTCGTTTCTTGAGTACCAGAAATACTGTGTCCAAGAACTCAATATACTTGGAGTAATAATAGATCATGTAGTAAAACTCGAGCCTCTGAAAAGCCGTCTGCGTCAACTGAAGATCATCTCAGATTGGAATTGGGATATCACTCTTGTCCATGATGCTTTCGCACAAAATGCATCGTACACGCCAACGGTGTACCACAGCTTCATGACTTCTTCCATCATCAAAGCCAGCAATACCAGACTCGCAAGTGAGAGAGATGCGTTGTGTGCGCGAAGAATGGTCCTCAGCTTGAATGCCGGCCGGTTTTTCATGATCTCTTGCAAGGCGAGAATGACTGTCCAGTAGGACAGAATTGCTGTTGATAAACCAAGCCATGTAGACATTGGCGTCTGTCCCTGAATCCACGAAGTGAGAAGGGGGGGAACCGAAGGCAAGACGGGGATCAGGATATCAGCCATTGTGGACGAGGATATGGAAGTTGATCGAATGGAGAGGGTCTGCTAAACTTTATATCCCTAGACTTGAAATGGACCTGAAAGCGGTCTAGGCTGCGTGGCAAAAACTAGACCGGTTACCGAATCATCTATGGGGTAGGCCAGGGCTTGATGGCGGTAGTCTAGCTAAGCAAAAATATGTATAAACCTGGATTAGTTGCAATCTAAAACCAATAAAATCTTGTGTTAGTTCGTTTTCCATCAGGAGG